>JAWQEG010004662.1:0-25000 GCA_033782935.1 Petrolisthes cinctipes | reverse complement strand
CTTTCCAACTTCTTAATTTTCTTCTTCTTCCTCCTCCTTCCGTTCCCTTTCCTGCTTCAATTCCATGCACCCCTTCACCGACCCGCCGACTCCATCCTTTTCCTTAACTTTCTTCTCATTTTTTGGTCCGTCACGTTTAAAGCTTCATGTGCTATTTCTTCACTCTTGTCTCCATCTCGTAAAGTCGATCTAAGCCAATCTATCTATACAACTTCTTCCCCCTCCAGCATGTATCGTACCTATGTTTTCCCTCGGCTGTTCTCCTCATTTCAAATCCATTATACTCCACCTCATTTCCTCTGCCCTTGCCACTTCCTCTGTCTTTCATCCACTCGGTGTTCTAGTTTATCCCTTTATCTAGTGATCGACCAGTGAATATTAAAATGGTGGGGAGTATTCGACTATGTGGAAGTGGAGGAGACAACGGGAAACATTGCTATTCCCTATAATACAGATGGGGTGTTGGAGTGTTCAGTATCCTGTCTGACATTTCTAGGGAGAGAATGTATTGAAGTCATACATTCTCCCTTTGTCGCTATTCCTCTCCCCTCCCCCAACCCTTCCCCTATCTTGGTTTCCCCTCACCTTCCCATATCTCAATCCCACCTCCCCTTCCCTTACCTTGGTCTCCCCTCTCCCTCAGTCCTGCCTTCCCATCCCCTATCTCAGTCCCTCCTCTCCCTCTCCTACCTCAGTCCCCTCTCCCTCTCCTACCTCAGTCCCTCCTCCCCTCTCCCTCTCCTACCTCAGTCCCTCCTCCCCTCTCCCTCTCCTACCTCAATCCCACCTCCCCATCCCTTGTCATGGTGAGGATTGGCAACCAGGCCATGGTTAGGTAAAAGCGTTATGACAGCCAGTGAATGTTTGATGAGGTCATTAGAGGTAAATCAAAGCGCGAATGTCGGTGATTATTGAAAGTGCTGGCGGGAGGGGTGTGATGGAGGGGGAGGTCTGACAGTAGGGAGGAAGGGAGTAAGGGATGGAGAAGAGCTGGGAGGGAGAAAACGAAAAGGGATGTTGGTAGAAAGACGATTTTAGGGAAGGAGGAAGGGAGGAAGTGTTACATGGAGGGGTGGATTGAAAGGAGGAGGGATGAACGACGAGTGGAAGATAGTGGTGGAATGAGAGAAGAAAAGAGAGAATCAGTGGAGTCAGTGACTGTGATGTGAGACTGAGTGCTGTGATGTGAGGCTGAGGCTGAGTGCTGTCACAGTGGAAGCAGCAGCCTGGAATTAAAAAGAGGAAATTGGAAGAGAGCAGTCATAGAAACTGTGGTGCATGAAGCGATGGGCCATTATGGGTGCGTTGAATGATAATAGCAACCTCCAGTATTTAATGCCTCACTTCAGACTCTCATAATTTTCAGTTTTATGTAATTATAGGTAAAGGGTAATTGCTATTTTGAGTTCCGGGTTTCCTTTTTGCGAAGTAAATCATCTGACGTTGCCGTCAGTATAATAGTAGGATTACTGTCGTGAAGGAAATGAGAGACTTTAATTCACCATTTTATAATGAAGAATGAAGAATCATGAAACACTCAATATATAATATGGTGTCCAATATTATTTAAAATTATAATTGCTATGATAACTTTAAAACATTCACACGAACACACATCTACTACCTAATAAGAAATAATCAACAATGCTCTGGTTGAACAGACTTTACATCAACCAGATCATCTCACTGTTCCTTGACACATGTTTTGTTGGGTCCATTTTTATTTCCAGGACCTTTCTCCTACACTTCAATTGTTTGTGCTTCCTACAGAACACTTCTCTCTCCACCAAGGATCCCCACTCCCAATTCCTTCTTCTCTCTCCTTTCCCTTACCTCCATTTCTCCTATTCTTTCCTCACCGTCACTAACTTATTTTGTTACCTTACTACAACAAATCTTTCCTTTCTCCACCTCCTTTCCCCATCATCGTTCACATTTCCTCTCTCATCTCTTCACTTTGAGGAGGAGAGAGGAGGACGGAGGGGGGATATGCCGTTTGTGCCAGAAGTAAACTAAACCTTGATTTGTTTAGCTAATTTGAGTGGATTTCATTGTTCCCTTGATTGAATGAAGACTTTTTACGGCGCAGACAATAGTGCACTGATGTATTTACACACCGGGGTTTATACATGTGAGGTCTTCAGAATAGCACTGACTAATCAACCAACAAGGAGTAGGTCATCCTTACACAACTCGTATATTTAAAGCATTGTTCACTCTCTCATCCACCACTTCAATGACGAACAGCTACCAAAATCGTGTTGTTTAAACCAGGGAAAATTATCGGAGTTCAAATCAAATAAATAAATATGTAGCTGCGGTTGTAGTGTTTATAATTATGGTGTTATCTTCAAGTTACCTAAAGTAGTATATATATGTAGTTAGATAGGTTAGATGTAGTTAGATATAATGTTATGTAGTTAGATAGGTGACTGTGTTAGTATTTATTCCTGAGTTGTGTTTAATATAGATACCTTTGCTCTTATAATTGTGAGCCATTCTTTATAGGATAGGAATGGCGTAGGGGTCACCTCACTTGAATGGCTAATACACCTGTTGTAAAGACCTCTCTCTCTCTCTTACACACACACACACACACACACACACACACACACACACACACACACACACACACACACACACACACACACACACACACACACACACACACACACACACACACACACACACACACACACTCTTTCTCTCTCTCTCGTTGGAGATTCTTACCTGGCAACAACAGACTCGGAGGGGAGGAGGGTAAGGAGTTAGTGTCTACGTCAGGCCTTCCGTGTTGGACCATTCTCTATCTCCCCCCCCCCCTCTGTGTGTGTGTGTGTGTGTGTGTGTGTGTGTGTGTGTGTGTGTGTGTGTGTGTGTGTGTGTGTGTGTGTGTGTGTGTGTGTGTGTGTGTTTAGATGCTATTATTGCGTGCCTGATCATTTTTGTAAGTATAGGTTACATTGGTAATTATATAGCCGTGAATATCATCGTGTTTGTTTGGGCCGTTGTTAGTTAATTATATTCTCTCTTTGCGTGATATGGTGGTAGTTGATTTCTAAGGGTATTGTTTGTTTTGGGTTTCACAAGTGAATTCGATATAAACTACAGGCTGGTGTGTTGGCAGGAATATTGATTTACCACGAATAGATTTTTTTTCTTTTTACGACATTTTATTTTGCGATCTGTGTTTCCCTTTGATGCAATTAAGTGGAGGTGGAGCAGTTTATGGTTCGGTATTGTATGCTGACTGAGAAACTGGCTTTGTGGAGGCTGCTGGTGCTCTGCTGGCTTTATGTGGTGAGGGTTGCGTCCCCTTGTGGTAGAGATGACATGAAGGTGGCACTTGAGGGAGTTGATGGTAGAATTATGGCACTGTTGTGGTAGATGGCACGATGGTAATACTGATGGTAGGATGATGACACTGTTGTGGTTGTAGATGATAGGTTAATGATACTGTTGTAGTTGTAGATGATAGGTTAATGATACTGTTGTGGTTGTAGATGACAGGTTAATGATACTGTTGTGGTTGTAGATGACAGGTTGATGACACTGTTGTGGTTGTAGATGACAGGTTGATGATACTGTTGTGGTTGTAAATGACAGGTTGATGATACTGTTGTGGTTGTAGATGACAGGTTGATGACACTGTTGTGGTTGTAGATGACAGGTTGATGACACTGTTGTGGTGGAGATGGTAGGTTTATGGCACAGATGTAATGGTATATTGCAGACGATATGAAAAAAAAAATGTGATGATTGTTGATAGTTTGGTGATTGGTGACAAGGAGGGAGAGGCAGACGACACTTATTCAGTTAAAGTGTCATGGGTGTGATGGTAGGTGGTAAGCGGACCGTAAATTCATTAATGGAACAGTGGAAGCGGAAAGGGACATTCAAGGTGGTAAATATGATTCTGGTAGCGTCGGATAATATTATTTTGTGGTAGTATATAGATGGTATATTGGTAGCAAGTAGTGATACAGTCCGAGTGTGTGTGGTAGCAGCAGACAGTGTGAAAAGTGGTGTGGTTGTCGTACTTTAAGCTGCGTGTTGGTAAGTCGTTTGTTGGTGACGACCTCGTTACCCGCTAACAGCCTCGTTCACTCGCCACCCTACCCGCTCAGACCTTCAATAAAAACAGCTAATAGCGCCTCAGAGTCTCATCATTTCACGCCTCGAATAGATACTCGCAGAATTCGCTCTTTCACTCAGATTGATTAGCAATGTATCGCTCGCACTCTTTCTTTTCACAACGAATGAACAGTCGTAATTTTTTTTATAATTGTGCTGTTCAAATTAACCAAAGACTTTAATTACTTCAGTATCATGATCGTAGAAAAACTGTCTTGTTATGCCAATTTTTTTTACAGATTGCTTCCTGTATATAGACATAAAAATAATCTATGAGTGATTCTACAGAGGTCTAAAAGGACATTGTATGTATAAAATAAAAATATACGGTATATTAGCAGTATATCTCAAAGAGTTTAATTAGTAGTATACAGTGTTAATTGGTAAGGTTGTATGCCTCAAGTTGTATACCCGTTTTAGTCTGGTGAACGCAAGAAGATTTCACTTATTGGAGAAAGACGATGGTTGGAAGACGAGGCTGGGCAAGAGTATACCTAATTGATGAGGCCTTAGATTATGTATGTGGCAGGTTGAGTGAGACGTTACATGAAGGGTTGTCAGGGGAGGCAGGAAATTACTGAGAGCGGCGGAAGTGTGTTGGTGGCTGGAAGACGAGGTGGAGGAAAACGGAAATCAGCGATGAGGGGAACGATGAGCTGGGCGACCTGGGAGAGACGAACAAGGGTCAGTGGAAGGTCAAGGAGAGGAAGGAGAGAAGGAGAAGGATGAAGATACGGAAATGAAGGACTGATGACGGGGAAAAGGAGGAAGTGGGAAGAGAAAAAGGGAGAAGAAGAGGAGATGCAGTAGTGATTAAAAGGAGAAAGTGAAAAGAGGGAATGGAGAGAGAGAAGAATGGAAGGGAAAAAGAAACGAGAGTCCAGAGGAATTGTAGTTTTTCGAAGGTGAGCAGTTATAATGAGGAAAGTGATTTTGAGGGAATGGGGGGAGGTAGAGTTAAAAGGAAATATAGTTCGAGTTTATTTGGGGCAGTTAATTAAATAAAATGTGAAGAGAACTTTCCGAAATGAAAATAAGAATAAAGCAACAGAATGCAAAGAGGATGGACTCAAAGGAAATATGGAAATTGGAGAAACGCTACGTAGTGAAAGGAGCCAGGGAGTAAAAACATAGCGTGGAATGGCTTTGTCTTCATGCATTGAGATATATAGATTGGAGTAGAATGTCATAACGCTACTGAATAAATAAGATCCAGTACATTTGGCGTATATATCGTAGCATAGGGTAGAGTAAAGTACGGTATATAGAGCAGAGTAGTAGCGTGGCGTATGGTAGTAAGAGTATAGCGTGGAGTGGGGCAGTAAGTGTATTAGTGTGTCGTGGAGTAACAAACATAGCATATATAGCATAGCGTAGCGAGAGTAGCGTGGCGTGGGTGGTAACGTGAGTATAGTGTGGCATAGGGTAGCGTGTAGATGGTGTAGCGTGGGGTAGCGTGTATATGGTGTGGCGTGGGGTAGCGTGAGTATGGTGTGGCGTGAGGTAGCGTGTATATGGTGTGGCATTGGGTAGCGTGTATATGGTGTGGTGTGGGGTAGCGTGTATATGGTGTGGCGTGGGGTAGCGTGAGTATGGTGTGGCGTGGGGTAGCGTGTAGATGGTGTGGTGTGGGATAGCGTGTATATGGTGTGGTAGCGTGTCGAAGCCCTCCACGGCATTATGTAGCGTGGCAAGGCAAGTATAACATATTTGGTAATGACGAGACAAACCAACCACTCTCACTGATGCTACTCACTTTACTCTTACTACTGCAATTGTTTGTTTCAAGCTGCTGTGTACTGATATTGTTGGTCTTCCTGTTACCCCACTACTATGCTTTATGGTCATGTGTGTGTGTGTTGTGTGTGTGTGTGTGTATGTGTTGTGTTTTGTGTGTGTTGTGTGTGTGTGTTGTGTATTGTGTGTGTTGTGTATTGTGTGTGTGTGTGTGTGTGTGTGTGTGTGTGTGTTGTGTGTGTGTGTGTTGTGTGTGTGTGTGTGTGTGTCTATTACTGCATCAGGGGAACATACTTGTACTTTTCATAATTATAATCCATCTAAGTAAATCAGTGTCTCATATCATAATTGTCTTTAAATATCTTTGTCTATTTTGATTAAGTGTAATAACATTATGACGGATCTTTGCTATGATACGATGCCCCCCCCCCCCTGCCTTTGTAGTTCATTGGTCCGTGTACAATGTGTCGAGTTAATAATTTTCAGTTTGGGTAACAAAATTAATCCCAGTTATATTTGCGTTTATCACTATGGCTCGTCAGTCACGGTTATTATATCATCCCCGAACCGATTCCCGCTGAATGATATGACCCAACATTACCGTATTCATTTTCAAGATATATTATACTGATATGGACCGTCCGGGGAATATGCGTAATTAAAGCCACAATTATGAAACACTCGGGGAATAAGTGTAATTAATGCCACGTGTGGAGTTTCTAGTCTGAGAATTGTACTTATATATTACAGTATTAATTGGGTTTATTATATATGAACCGGTGAGCTACAACTACAAGTACTATCTCTATGGAACTTTGTGTAAAAATAATACAGTCATTGGAGAGAGATAACAACACTGTTCTTGCAACCTGCCTTACATTTTTAGATGAATGTGATACCAAAATATACAACAAACCCAATATGAAATCGTAAATGTAAAGTTTAAGGACCCTGTGATCGTGTATGAGACTTGGTGACTCTTGATTCCTCCTGACTATGCCACGAAACTAGCTCTATCTATATAGATAGTGTTTCGTGGCGAGGTTTATGGACTCATTTACCTCCAATTTTCTGACTACATCATAGGGTCCCTTAAGGAGAGTTGTAAGTGAACTGTGGTGCGTCGTACCCGCAGAGTTTTATAGAAACTCTTTTATTTAGAAAATTTAATACTCGCTAACAAATACAAAACTTATATATATTTTATATATTTTGTAAGTCCTTTTATATATTTTGTGTTTACATGGAAAATCGTATTTTATTTTCCTTAATGATTTAACCCCAGCCTTCTGCATCTTACCACCATCAAATATTCCCTGCATTTGTTGTTTCTGCAACATTTACATTACTCTTTGTCTCGTGTGTGTGTGTGTGTGTGTGTGTGTGTGTGTGTGTGTGTGTGTGTGTGTGTGTGTGTGTGTGTGTGTGTGTGTGTGTGCATTCTTCCTTCTAACTATAGCCTTCTCCCTCTCCTTGTTTTCATCTTCTATTGTCCTATTAATCCCGTGTACCTCATTGGCTCTGAACACCAGCTGGGCACAAGGCTACACTCGTTGTTTATGGCCTGGGTGTTGATGAGTGGCCCAAGTTTGAGAGTCGAGGGGTTTGTTTCCCTAGTGGTGGGCTTCCTAACCAACCATGATTTCTTTCACCTCAATCTGTTACACTCAAGTTCCAGTGCTGCTTTTACTGGTGTGTATTGGGTAGTGCTTCAGGTTTAATTTCACAGTGTGTAGCCTCGTGTTTGGTAAGAGGTTTGTGCTGCTTGATTTTATGGGTATTTATTTTTTTTTCTAGCCCTCAAATGTGTAAGATGAAAGAAGGTTAAGGGATGAAATAGGTCATGACAAGTTTGCACACACACACACACATCAGTGAATATATATAAATTATCAGTAAGATGAGACGAGTAAGTCATGTTGTTAATCTCTCTATATCAAGTGTGTTAATCAAGGTTAGAAATGACTGAGGCTATTATGCTTCCCACTGGCCACACTCCATCACTTTCCAGTTTACTTTTCTCTATTCCTTCCACTCCTCCTGTCTGTCCCTTCCTATTCTCCATCATCATTATACTGTATTCCTTCCTTCTTTTGTACACTTGCACCAACACCTTCTACCTCCTCTTCCATTACATTTTCTCACTTCTCCTTCCATTTCCTCGTTCTACTCGAGACATACTCAGTGATTCTCTAATTTCCACTTATTAACCTGACTGGCTCTTGGCTTGCCTGGAGTAATTAGCCATGACTCTTCTTTACCTGTGCTAGAATCATAGAGTTAATGTCAACTCCAGGTTAATATCTATTATTTCCCTCAGCTACAATACCATATATCTTAAGGCCATCACTTTTATATATATAATTAATGTGCATTTTTTCTGAACTTCAAAAGGCCTCGGGATATTAATATTATACCTTTTTTGTGATAGAGTAAAAGTTATACCACATCAATCCATTTCACTTTGTATTAACTATTATATATATTTCATGTGTGGCTTTACTTTCTTCTGGACAAGATAAATTACAAATCACGTCACATCAATTAGTGGTTTGCAATACTAACCCTCGTCTCTTTCTGTCTCCTTCATCTGCGTTTGTTGAGTATTGTCTGTCTTGATTCACGATATCCGGGTTCAAAGGCGGAGGGGGACGTGGTGAAGTCGAATGAAAGGTTGGGGGGAAGGAATGAGTCGGTGGTCTTGTCATTTCCTTTCACTAAACACCATCTCGCGTGGACAGTGATAGTTACAATTGCCCAGGGATATAATTTGTTTGTGGTTATAGATAGAGGACACACACACACACACACACACACACACACACACACACACACACACACACACACACACACACACACACACACACACACACACACAGACACACACACACACACACACACACACACACACACACACACACACACACACACACACAATGGGAAGGAACAACAATATGGAGTATGAGTGATAATGGTGAGGGTAGTGATGTATTGGTATGGTGGTGGTAGCAGGAGCAGTGACGAAATAGTGTGATGGAGGGCTGTGATGGAGTGCTGTAGTGGTGGTGGTGGAGGTGACAAGAGCAGTGATGGAGTGCTGTAGTGGTGGTGGTGGTAGTGGTGGTGGTGGTGGTAGTGGCAGTGAGGAAGTATGGTCATGTATTGCACGTGACCAAAGCAGTGCTGGAGTAGTGTGATTATGGATGTGGTGGTGGTGGTAAGAGCAGTGATGGAGTAGTGTCTTGTATTATTGGTGACAAGAACAGTGATGGAGTAGTGTAGTGGTGACTAAAGCAGTGATGGACTAGTGTGGTGGTGACTAAAGCAGTGGTGGAGTAGTGTAGTGGTGACAAGAACAGTGATGGAGTAGTGTAGTGGTGACAAGAGCAGTGATGGAGTAGTGTGGTGGTGACTAAAGCAGTGATGGAGTAGTATAGTGGTGACAAGAGCAGTGATGAAGTAGTGACAAGAGCAGTGATGGAGTAGTGACAAGAGTAGTGATGGAGTAGTGTAGTGGTGGTGGAATGATGGCTGTAGTGGCTTTGATAATGGTGTGGTTGGTGGTCAGAGAGACATGATCATAATTCTGGTGTCGCTGGTAATCTCGTTGTACCACTAAATCATTCATAAGGTGTTAGGGTTGTCATGTGTTACCCCCCCCCCCCATGCACCCTCGTTACCATCCACACGGAAGTCCAAATATAAACAAAACAACAATAACAACAACAACCGTAGCAACAAAGAACTAAGACACCTCAAAACTCACCCATACTAAAAAAAAAAAAAAAAAAAAAAATTATTACACACATACACATTCTCACACTCACACACACAAACGCACATACCTGACACAGCACTATATCATTCACAGTATAATATATCGTAAACGTGTAAGCCATCGATCCCCTCGCCATAAGAAAAAAGAGAAAAGAGTTACTGACGTCCTTGAAGGGGGCCAACTTTTTCCTCCTCCGTACTCGTCTACAAAACAGATTCCCTTCTGCTGAGGTACACCCTTAAGGAGGAAGTTTTGTGTTGGTAATTCTGGAGCAACTGAATCCTCCAAACTATTCCAAGCAACAACAGAATACCATTATTTTTGCCCCTCTGGTCCTGTTTCCTAGCATACTTTAGAGGAATCAAGGCACTCCAATGTACCAAAAACGAATTACCACCTTGATGGCAGAGTAATACTTCAACAGGAATGGATGGATGGATGACTGAGGTGTGCCTGAAAGTGAGTGATTTATGGGCACACTTTTCTTTATCTTTTTTTTCCCTCCACCTCTTCCCTCCTCCTTGTCTCTAGTGAGGTGATGGAAGAGAAGGTTCGGTGTGTTTATCATCAGTATTAATGAATTATGTGTAGGCCTCATTATCGGTGGCGTGGTGTAGCGTAGGAAGTAGCTCACGTAATTAACACCATTCCATCACAATCTAATTATCCGGTGTCTTATCCTCCTCTTTCCCTCTTTCTGTGTGTGTGTGTGTGTGTGTGTGTGTGTGTGTGTGTGTGTGTGTGTGTGTGTGTGTGTGTGTGTGTGTGTGTGTGTGTGTCAGGGGGTTGTACACTTTTTATTAATTAAGAACTGCATATAAAGTAGAACATTTAATTTTCTAGTGCATTTCTCCTCAACCTCTCACCTTCCTCTCACACTTCCCTCCGTCCTCCCACACTTCTCTCCGTCCTCCCACGCTTCTCTCCGTCCTCCCACACTTCTCTCAGTCCTCCCACACTTCCCTCTGTCCTCCCACACTTCTTCTCTCCGTCCTCCCACACTTCCCTCCGACCTCCCACACTTCTCTCCGTCCACTCACACTTCTCTCCGACCTCCCACACTTCCTTCCGACCTCCCACACTTCTTCTCTCCGACCTCCCACACTTCTTCTCTCCGACCTCCCACACTTCTTCTCTCCGACCTCCCACACTTCTTCTCTCCGACCTCCCACACTTCTCTCCGTCTTCCTGCATGCCTCAATTTTACGGCAAGGAGAGAATATGAAGGTTGAAATTGCACCACGGGAACACACACGTGGGAGAAGCAGTGACAGCGGCGGCATTACTCAATTGAGGAAAGTGGGTGGAGTGTTCAGGAGTGCGAAGCAAAATTAAATTGAGAAAGTAAATGAAAAAAAAAAAAATAATAATAATAATAATACATTTTTGTTTAGAGATTGGCATTGGGGAAGGAGAGTTATATATTAAATGTTATAATATATGAAGCTGAACATTTCCTAGTGCATAATTATGTATTCTATTTGTTAAAACAGTATATTAAAAGTATGATTACAAAAAAAAATTCTCACGTTGAATGATGTGTAGCGGGGCAGTGATAAATATCTTGAGGGGAAACTTTAAAATGTTTAGTAGTAAGGGAGAAAGAATGGCGAACTGAAGTTGCTTCCATAATTCAACATAAACTGGATTCTTAAGTGGTATTATTAAAGATGTAATTAAGGAAGGGAGGAACACAACACGTGAGGTAAAGAGCAGGTAGTTAGCAGCATGACCTGGTAATTTACACTAAGTGAGAAACGTAGCAGCTGGGAATGATTTAATTGGAGAGAGTTGAACTTTGCATTTTCAACTTACTAATTCCAGACGATTTTTTTTGTCACAGGGAAACAATCATTAAGGGGGTGCGGGAATAGGGGGACAGGCTTTGGGGGGGAGGTTAGGGGGGTGCGGGAATAGGAGGACAGGCTTGGGGGGGGGTTAGGGGGTGCGGGAATAGGGGAACAGGCTTGGGGAGGGGGATGCGGGAATAGGGGACAGGCTTTTTACCCCCCCCCCCCCCCCACCCTCAAGCCTGTCCCACTATTCCCGCACCCCCCAAGCCTGTCCCCTACTGCATCCCCTTAACTCCAAAGCTGATAAACTCTACCAATTAATCTTTAAACACATACTAAAGTCTTAAGTAATATTCCTAAGGTAAAGTCTCATTTACAGATGATGGGCTGGCAAATTAAATACAAATATTAAAAAGTTGTATCCATGTAATATTTTTTTTTTTTTTTTAATGGGAAAGATATTGGAGTGGATCCGCAGGAAAGATTAGAGTTTCAAACCTCCAAGATTCAAGCGTGAGAAGATATGACGAAAAATAATATTGGGAAGTGTAATTGGCCTGGACTGTAATTAAGGTCTTCGAGAAGCAATAAAAGCTCAGATATCTTAATTAAAGGGCATTGAAGAAAGGTGAATTGAGGGGAATGGAGCTGGAGCTGGAGAAGTACTGGGAGGAAGAGTTATTTGAGGACATTAAAGTAAAATTACCCAATCAACCAATCTGGGCAAGTTTTTTTTACCCTGGGGACCTCTTCACACTACGACGTTTTCTAGCTCAAAGATTCTCACGCTAAAATTATCATGGGAGGAGCTTTTGATGGCCCATGTGCAATTTACTGCTCAATTGAATATAATAACATTTATGGAATATTCATTAATACATTTATTGTTAGATTAATTGACAGTAAAGCTACTCATTTAATCCCACACTCCCTGACGCATGACTTCTATATAGATACGTACATACCTCTGCTATCAGGCTGAGAGGTCCTAACAACACAGACTATATCACCAGGTTAGCAATCAATTACTTATGGGTCACCCTGTATATTATAACTTGTTTAGATTGTTAACTAATACAACGGGTAATTTTTTAATAGTGATCATATGGCTATATATATTTATCTTACGAACCCGATTTCGATAACATGGCATGGGTCTGGCAGTGTCCCCTCAGTGGTATCCCAGTAAGGTCTCACTGGGGTAGTATTGCAGTCACACCTTACAGTGGTCATAATTTCCACGACCAGGTCTCGTAAACCTCGTAAAACAGTGTATCTTTGCTTACCCACGCCACTGGAGAACCAACCACGCTGGTCCATTGCTAGGGAAGGACAGGGTAAGGTAAGGTATAGGGAAGGAAAGGGTAATGAAGAAAAGGGTAGAATATTTCCAGAGATAGACGACTGGTTGGTATGTTGGGTAGGATGGCTAGGGAAGGTTTGTGATAGGAGACCGTTGCCTTGGTAGGGTAATGAATAGTAATGAATGGTAAGTTAGTGTATAGTAGTTTGGAAAGTGTTTGTGGGAAGGAGAGGGAGTTACGAAGGGAGGGGGATTGGAGAATTTTCATATCCATTTTGCTATTATATGAAAACTGATAATAGCTTATAACACCTCATTCCCCACACTTTTATTATATTATAATCGTATCTTATCACTGAATTTTCTTCTTTAATATGATGGCAATAACACATCCTATCACGACTAATGTTGACACGGCAAATAATGAATAATACCTTTTAAGGGACCCTGTGTTGTAGTCAGATAATTGGAGTTAAATGAGTCCTCAGATATTGCCACGAAACACACACACACCTATATGGAAGGAGCTTGTTTCGTGGCGTGATCAGGAGGAATCAGAAGCCTCCAACTTTCATATACGAGCACAGGGTCCTTAATGATGTCATTAACACTGTCTTTCAGAGGGTGTTTTGAAGCTAGCAAAGAGTATTGTCACTCATGCATAACCCTAGATCATTTATGCATCAGATAGACAGACACAGACACGGATTACCATCTAAATGCTTTCTAACATAAATTTTCTCTTTGTTTCAGGTGAGTGTTGACAAAACTCTGTACTTTTGTAGCATGGACGTGCAACAATCAAGGTAAGGTCAGTCACGTGGCATCACATGGAGGTTGAGCACGGTAAGTGATCAATTTAACGGGGCGATGCTCCAGTATATTCTTTCAGAAATTTAATATTTTGAGATGTATTCTCGGCGGCTGAAACCTTTCGAATGTTGTATTTGATGGATGGATTGCTTAGTTGTAAGAGATTCGATCATTCGTTTATTACACACACACACACACACACACACACACACACACACACACACACACACACACACACACACACACACACACACACACACACACACACACACACACACACACACACACACACACACACACACACACACACACACACACACACACACACACACACACACAAACAAACAAACAAACAAACAAACAAACACACTGGTACCCGGCCTGCACCTCATGGTTTGGTTGGCCCCGGTGTGCCCCGAGCGAGTCTGGGAATTATGTCCAACCCGCAATACTTTATGGGGGAAATTTGCCCGGCACACCACATTTTGCACCGCGAATTGGCGACCCGCGGCTGGCAAGTTAGTGCTGGCTGGGGGGGGGGGGGGCGGTGCAAGTGGAGAGGAGGTAGTGTAAAAGGGGAGTGTTGGTGAATGTAAGAGAAGGAAAAGGTGTGTATGTGTGTGTGTATGTGTGTGTGTGTGTGAAGAACAGGTTAAGGGAAGGTGTGTGTGTATATGTGTATGTGTGTGTGTGTCTGTGTGTGTGTATGTGTGTGTGAGTGTGTGTGTGTGTGTGTGTGTGTGTGTGTGTGTGTGTGTGTATTTATTTGTGTGTGTGTGTGTGTGTATGTGTGTGTGTGTGTGTGTGTGTGTGTGTGTATGTGTGTGTATGTGTGTGTGTGTGTGTGTGTGTGTGTGTGTGTGTGTGTGTGTGTGTGTGTGTGTGTGTGTGTGTGTGCTGTGGAGGCTTAGACGAAGAGAGTGCATGGTGTGAAGGAGGTATTGCTGTATAAAATTAATTCAGTGATTCCTTATGCTTTACCAAACAGTACGGGTATATCCAGGAAGGAGTGATTTCGCTAGTAGTCTGTCTGAGGTTATTATTGGTATATAGATTGATTAAGCTAGTAGTCTGTCTGTGGTTATTATTGGTACATAGATTAAGTGTAAATATGTCAGTAGCAATGCCTTGAGAAGAGAGATTTCCTGGATTTAGAAAGATATGTTTACCAGGAAGCAGCTCCCTCCACCTTGACATTATTGCCACAGGTAAAGTGATCAATTATTTACACACACACACACACACACACACACACACACACACACACACACACACACACACACACACACACACACACACACACACACACACACACACACACACACACACACACACACACACACACACACACACACACACACACACACACACACACACACACACACACACACACACCCAAGACTTCCCTTAACCTATTCTTCGATCATAAATTGGCGAGGGTTGAACCAGGTCCCTTGATGACCCATTGTCTTGGCATTAGGGGTGTGATGGGAGGAAGGAAGGAAGGAAGGAAGACATGCAAGGCCACTCACGAAGGGAATGTGTCTGATGGATGGTTAAGTGTGTTGGCTGATTTTAAGGGAGAGAGAGAGTTACATAGGAGGGTTATTTATGTAAGGGTGGGGACTGACTGACTGACTGATGTGAAGGGAGAAAGTTACATACATTAAGGGGGTAATTCCTTTTTGTTATATTGGAGTGCCTTGATTCCTCCAAAGTATGCCAGGAAACAGGACCAGAAGAACAAATATAATGGTGTTTGTTCTGTTGCTTGGAAGAGTTTGGAGGAATCAGTTGCTCCAGATTTACCATCACAAAATTTCCCCCTTAAGATAATTTGTTTTGAAGGTGAAGAATTTATTCCATATATGTATCTTAAACATAGTGTTCCTTGATTCTTATACTTCCTGTTTTACTCTTGGTGCATTCTGGGTGGAAAGCTACCTGGAGGAGATTTATATGTTTGCTGCGTTGGACAAGGAGAAATAATTTGATACTTGAAGAATGACCAGCTGGTTATGACTCCTGGGTTGGATGGAAGGATATATGTGTGTGCAGGTCTGAGTGTTTTGGCTGCATGCATGGAGACGAATGTGAACTATTATGTATGTTTGTTGTTGATATGCGGTGATGTGTAACTATGTGTGTGGTTGTTTATGTGTAAGTTGTGTAATTATGCGTGTGGTTGTCTATGTGTAAGTTGTGTAACTATGCGTGTAGTTGTTTATGTGTAAGTTGTGTAAATATGCAAGTGGTTGTTTATGTGTAATTGTGTAAATATGCGTGTGGTTGGTTATGTGTAAGTTGTGTGTTTATGTTGGGATTATTGATGTGCGGCTGTATAATAATGTGCTTGAATTTGTGTTTTTGTGCTGTGTTTAAGTGTATGTTTGTTATGTATAAATCAGTACTTATATTCGTGGTTATTATAATGTGTCGGCACCTGATTATTACTTATAAATGGTCATATGGGCAGAGAATGATAATGTGTAAAAATATATCACATGTGAATTTAATCCTTTGTAATATTACGGTATTGCTTTTGGTGGTTAATTAAGGGAAGTAGCCTGCTGTGGGAAATTCGGAGGCTCTGATTCAACCAAGATATCCCAGGCAACAGAATCCCTCCACATAAGACTGTAGAGACGTGTTTTATGATGGAGTTCGGAGGGCTACATGTGCTCCAATTTACCCACAACAGTTACTTACCTTAAAAGCAGAAAAGTATTGATGACAAACTATGATCATATCTTGCGAGGCAGACTGATACACCCACCATGCACCACCACCTCTCTCTGTCCACCCTACGTACAATGCCAACTCTTGTCTTGCCAGTCTGCTATTAAATGGAGCCTATATCACCCCCATTACACCAGACACACACCACTATCACTTCCATTACACCAGACACACACCACTATCACTTCCATTACACCCACAATCACCACCATTAGCTTTCATTACCCTGGCCGTCACACCCATACCACTACTACCTTAATTACCCACTAAGACCCCACTTACGCACAAGGCACACTGTTTGATTTCCAAGGATATTGTACTCAGCGGTCACTGTCACCCCTCACTGAACTACTCCCGGTGTGTGTGTGTGTGTGTGTGTGTGTGTGTGTGTGTGTGTGTGAAAATGTATGTAAAGGACAGATGTTTCAAGTAGGAGAGAGAAATAGGACTTACAAAAGGAATAGCAGAACGTAATGATACACAGGTAGAAAGGTTAGAGGCGGGACGGAGTGGGATAGGAAGTGGAAAGAGGAGGAAGAAGATGAAAGGTCCGGGAGGGGCTGGGACTAGGAAAGTTAAACTGAGAAGGAGATGGAAAGGCCGGGTTATGAAAAGAGAGAAATTCCACGGAGACTTTAATATAGCATGTCACGAAAGGCAATAATAGGTAGTGAAATTCGATGGGAGAAACCCGCAGATTTACTTGCAACAACTGAACTGTCGAATAATTTAATGTTCATAATCCAACTTGTGAGAGAGACAAGGAATAGGATAGAGGGAGGAGGGTTACAGGGCAGGAGGACGGGAAGCGAGTCAGTCAGAGGGCTAGGCAACCAGAGTGTCAGTGTTGCCTCAGACGCGGAGCAGAACAGAGGTGTCAGCAACGCTCTCTTACCCTCCCGTCACTCGCGTTTCTTGTCTCGTTCTCACACACTCACTCCCTTCACCAAATACTCCCACTACACCCATTCCCTTAAAAAACGACGTTATCTAAAGTAAAAGAATTAAACGTATTTAAAATCTGAATATGGAACCAGGAAGTTATTAGCTTGTTCCCACCCCACCAACTCCATATCTATCTCACTCACTCACTCTCACTCTCACTCTCTCACCCCGTCTCACCTGTCGAGCTTGATGGCCTGGGGTGTGTCTGACAGGTGGCTTGTTTACTGCTAAGAGGTTCACTTTCCCATCTCATCCTATTTACACGGGGAGGTTGAGAGGGATAAACAACTTGCTGCCTCGGCGGCGTTGTCTGTAATTAAGCCAAGGTCGTGAGGTAGACAAACGCCTGGAGTGAGGTGTTGTGTGTGTGAGTGTTGGAAGTTGAGGTGTGAGTGTGAGAGAAGTGCGACATCACCCCAGGAGGGTAATTGAAGTACCTTTCCTCGCGGGTATTCTTGCGTCTTACCGGTGATTACAATTTTTTGTGTTCTCTTCACTACATGACTTTTTGTAACTCGGTCATCCATGTTGATTACTATTTGTGTGACGTTTTGTAGGCGCCCGGGCGTGTCTTAAGTGTAACATACAGCTTGTCTGATTAATATATGTGTTATGCGTAGTAGCGTAATGTTGTGTGGTCCGCTCCAATGTGCCTGTTCGCTATTGGTCATCTCTGTAGTATTGAGTAGAGATAATAAAGCACCGATAAATATTTTACTAAACAAAAAATATCTCAGTGTTTGACAACGATTGATACAGTTTTGTGACCTCATTAAATATCATCACAAGAAAATTTGTTTTGTGTTTATTTTTCCGTGCAGTTTACATGGTAACAGAAAGTGAGTTGAAAATGTAACTGAAAATCATGGTGGAAAGTGATGAAAATTACTGAGAGGAACATGAATGGTGACCAGGAGGAGGAGAGGAGAGACACCGTGTTAGTAAGTCTTGTCATGTATACAGTCAGGGATATAAGTTCTGATTCATCTGACATCTTGACCTTCAAAGACTCATATATTTTTAGACAAAATTATAATAGCCATGCTTTGTACTAAATATATTAAATACCGTATACAGGCTCTTTCGTAAGTCCGCTCTCATTGGTAAAAAAAATACTCTCATTTCCAATAATATGTAGAGAAGGTGCCCGGAGTGGAAGCAATTTAAAATGCGACATGATAATCCAATCTCTGTTTTTTGTGATATGGTAAAGCCTGTCCTCTTTACCTTCAAAACTCGGTGTATTCTCGTCCGTCATCTTTCTTTAATGTACACAGACTACGTAATCGGGAAACATGCGTCTCTCACCTAAGATATCGATGTAGAAAATTAAAAACAGAAAAAGTGGTGTGAGAATTAGGACACTGGAAAATAAAATGTTATGATACAGTAAGGAGACAACTGTAAATGACCACCTTACACTTTCACCACTGAGAGCTGACTTATGAAACACACTGTATGTAAAAAAAAAAAAAAAAAAATAATAATAATAATAATGATATATATTATTTCGTGCTCAAGCAATATAACATGTAGTCTTACTAATATATATGTATCAGTATAATTAACATGTAGCTGTAAACATTGAACAAACCTCAAGAGATCTTTTGGTATGAGTGTGTCAAGATGGATCGGTGAGAATTAACTTTTGTCCCTGATTGTATGAGAAATATTACGTGCTGAGGTTTATTTAAGGACCCTGTGATCGTGTTGGATTGAGACTTGGGGACTTCTGATTCCTCCTAACTATGCCACGAAACAAGCTCCTTCAATGTAGGTGGTGTTTCGTGGCAATGTTTGACGGACTCACTAACCTCCAATTTTTTTACTACATCACAGGGTCCCTTAACACTCCCCATCAGTATCATGTTTTTTATGGTTCTTGCACCTGGCTGGATGAAGACGACCAAGTTAGCATGACTCTAGAAATGTCATGTTATTCTATATGCAAATAGCGTCGGAGGTTTGACATTTTGCTTTCGGGTATAAAAAAAAGGGAAGACAAGAATAACACAGTAAGATGATATTTGAGAAGGTAAAAAAATAAAAAAGTAATAAATGGCAATAAAATAATATGTTAGTTGTGGTAAACTGGCAAGATAAATGATAATAAAGGCTTTGTGTGTACTGACAGACTTATGGGTAATGAATGTATATCCATTGCTCGTGATGGAAAAAAAAACCACACGTACACAAACACAAAACAAAACAAAAACTTCTATATAGTTTGTTGTATGACATGACTTAGTTTATTATAATTATCCAGTACGGCACTATGCCAGGTTCGATACCCGCCAATTCACCCTTATGATATATATATTAGTTAAGTTTCGATTGTCCTATTTGTTTATGTTATTCTATTTTCCCCCGGATATTCTGACAGGAGACAAAATAACATCCGTCAACCGTGTGTGTGTGTGTGTGTGTGTGTGTGTGTGTGTGTGTGTGTGCGTGTGATGGATGGAGTACGAGAAATGTGCTAGCTAGAGGTTGATTGTTTGTGTGTGTGTGTGTGTGTGTGTGTGTGTGTGTGTGTGTGTGTGTGTGTGTGTGTGTGTGTGTGTGTGTGTGTGTGTGTGTGTGTGTGTGTGTGTGTGTGTGTGTGTGTGTGTGTGTGTGATGGATGGAGTACGAGAAATGTGCTAGCTAGAGGTTGATTGTTTGTCTGTGTGTGTGTGTGTGTGTGTGTGTGTGTGTGTGTGTGTGTGTGTGTGTGTGTGTGTGTGTGTGAGAGAGAGCTGGCGCGTTTATCAATTCGCTTGGAGCCATTGAAGGTAAATATCATTGTTGTTCTTTAATGACTAAGGTACACCACAAACATAGAAAAACAAAGATAATGTATAGGCCACAAGAGGTTTTGTTTACATGCAAGAGAAAATATAGGTGGTTAGGGTTAGACCAAGAAGAGAGAGAAGTACTGTCTGTAAGTGGGAAGGAATGTTTACTAAGAAAGGGTTATAAGATATTTTAGCCTAATGAAGTCGAGAGAAAAATTATACAGAGAGGTGTGTTGTCGTGTACTGGGAAGGTGGTAATTTTTGTGGTGTGGAATGTAGGTTGGAGTGAAGTACTGTATGTGCAAGAATGTATACATGTTCAATGGGGACGAGTTGTAAAGTATTATTATTATTATGTTTGGTTGGAGACGTAAGAGAAATATGCAGGTTGGTGTATGTGTGTACTAGGAAACGGGGTGATATTTTTTCGGGGTTGGATACTGATAACACAGAATGGTAAATAGAGAGAGAGAGAGAGAGAGAGAGAGAGAGAGAGGAATAGTGGAAGGTAAAGGAATAGAAGAGTGGAACGGGGGAAGGGAGGGGTGGGGGGGATTTTAAGGGGAAAGAAAGTGGTGTGAAATAGAGGTGGAATGAAGTGAGGTGGCCTGGGTGGACGGTTTTATGGCTTAGATTGGTAGGGGAGGTAGATGGGGGACGTGGAGAAGAGATTGGTGTAGGGTAAGGGAAGCCAGGCAGGGAGAGAAGACGAAGGAAAGGTAGGGAGAGAAGGAGGAAAGAAAGGTAGGGGGAGAGGAGGGGGAAGTGGGAAGAAAGGGAGAGGAGGCAGATAGGAGAAGGAGAGGGAATGAGTAAGAAGAGGGTAAGAACCAAAAGGATGAAAGAAATATCAGGGAAATGTGAGGAAGAGAAAGTGGCCCGGTTGGTTATGTGAAGAATGAGAGATAAATTTCTAAGGGAATAGTAAACATTAGACATATTAGAACGACTTAATTCCTTCAAAGTATATATGCCAGGAAACAGGACCAAATGAAAAAAAAAATAATATTGAGGGGGTCCTGTTGCTTGGAATAGTTTGAAGAAATCAGTTGCTCCAGATTTACCAACACTATACATACTACCTACCCCCTTAAGAGAACTAACTAACTGACCACTGAAGGTAAGAGAGACGGTGAGGGAGTCAGGCAGGAAGATATAACTCATTTTTCCTTCGGCTATAGACCGTTCAGGGAAGAAATATGAGGGTCGTTAGAGAGAGGTTATGAGAAACAGCCATTTAATAGGACCAAAGTGCATCTGGTATTAAAATATGAGGCAGGGTAATATAGTTAGTGATAGAAACCAGAGGAGGAGGAGGAGGAGAAGGAGGAAGACTAGGAGAAGATGGAGGAGGAGTAGGAGAAGAAGGAGGACTAGGAGAAGATGGAGGAGGAGTAGGAGAAGAAGATGGAGGAGTAGGAGAAGATGGAGGAGGAGGAGGAGGAGAAGGAAGAGGAGGACTGGTAGGAGGAGTAGGACGAGGAGGACTAGGAGGAGGAGGTAGGAGAACTAAGAGAAGGAGGAGGAAGAGAAAGAGTAGGACTATTAGGAGGAGTTGGGGGAGGAGTAGTAGGAGTAGGAAGTGAGGGTCTGATCCTAGGTAATAAATGGCTTTGGTGTGACTTGGTCCTGATCACCCCTGAAGCTGGTAATGACACTGTTAGACTCATTGATTACCACCCCTCCCTCCTCCACCTATCCCCTTTCTCTCACCCACCTTTCCCCTTTCTCTCTCTCTCACCCACCTCTCCCCTTTCCCTCACCCCACATCTACTCTTTCACTCCCCCTCCTCTCCCATTTCTCCTCCTCTCCCATCTCTCCTCCTCTCCCCTTTCTCTCCTCCTTTCCCTTATCTTCCCCCACCTCTCCCCTTCCCCTCACCCCACATATCCCTTTTCGCTACCCCACCTCACCCCTTCCCCTCACCCCATATCTCCCCTCACCCTCCTTCTCCTTCCCCTCCTCTCTCCTTCTCCTTCCCCTGCCCCTTCTCTCCTCCTCTCTACTTCCCCTCCCCCTCCTCCTCTCCAAATTCCAACCACAATCATTTTCCCCCTCCCCTCCCCACCATACAGACAACTCCCCTCACCCCAATACAGACAACTCCCCTCCCCCCCCCATACAGACAACACCCATCCCCCCCCCATACAGACAACTCCCCTCACCCCCATACAGACAGCTCCCCTCCCCCCCATACAGACAGCTCACCATTTCAACAGCCCCTTCCCCGTCCTTCACCTTTCCATTTTTGTGTCCGTCGTCCTGTCACTATTTTTCCCTAACACATTTCAACCTTTTTTTTTTTTTTTTTTTAGATGCTATCCACCTCATCATCATCATCATTAGGGCTGATTAGTGGAGGGCAGAACAAAGGCTTACCCCCCAATTTACCGTACTTGGGTCGTGTTGGGTGTCCGTCAGCCTGCTCCACCACACCCCACCCCACCCCCCCTGCCTGCCCCCCCCCCCGTTCCCCCCTGTCAATGGCGGCACGAAGCACTATCTATAGAATCAAGAAAAAGGAAAGAAAAGTGGTGAAGGGAAATAGCAGGAGAACGTTTGGTGGGTAATTAATCCCAGCAGCACACGATTGGCTCTGATGTGTGCTAAGTGGATACATACTCTGTCATCTGTGATTTGGAAGGCAACAACTGATTCCTCCATGACGTCCAGATAAAAATAGAATTGTTACTCGGATGCTGAGGAAATAATATATATCAGAGCTGGGAGTCCCATTCATACGAGGCACTTAGTATATACCAAGGGATGAGGAAATATATCAGAGCTGGGCGTCCCATTCACTTAGTATACCGAGTGATGAAGAAATATGGAGGCGTGTATTCTCTCATTTTTCCAACACAAAAAGTTCTGGCGAGTACTTTGGCTTTCGTCTGTCAGTGGTCAAAAACTTTCCCAGGTCTTTACATATCAATAGTTTGTTGCCCCACACATTTTTTTTTTGTCCATATTGACAGTATAACTATATCTATGTGTGTCTGTTTGTCTGTATCTGTTATATTATTATCAGGTTGCTCTCCTTCTTATATTAACTGCCATCAACGTTAATATTTCGTGTCATCAAGTTTCTCATTCCTTTCCTCTATGCTGTAAAAATAGAAAAAGCCTTGGTGTTGTTTCCATTACATTTCTTTTTTGTCATCCTAATTCCAGAATTTTTACTTGCATATTCACCTCTTTTTTCCACTGCTCATTTCTTTTGTGCATTTAATACCATGATTTTATATTTCCTCCCGTCGTCTTATTTTGTATATTTCTTCGAAGACTAAGTGTTATTTTTTATTGTATCTAAAATATCTGCCTGCAGCAGTTCTTTCCCATTAGACTTTGTGTTGCTCATTTCCCTCTCTTTTTAATTTTCCACTTTCATTTAACCTTTTCCGAGCATTGTGCCTGGACTTCCACCTACTCCCTCCCTGCCTCCCCCCCTGCCTCCCTCCATCACCGCCATTTAACCTTAATGACGTGAATTAGGCTTGATATGAAAGAGGCAGAGAATGAGCGAGTTGTGAAGGTTAGTGCATGGCATGGACTTTGTTGTGTATATGTGTGTGTGTGTGTGTGTGTGTGTGTGTGTGTGTGTGTGTGTCTGTGTGTGTGTGTGTGTGTGTGTGTGTGTGTGTGTGTGTAAGACAGATATTTTTGTTTGGTTTGAAGTTACAGGAGAGGAGATTAATAAGAGATATATAATGTTGATAGATAAATAGATAGATAAAACTGAGGAAGAGGTTGATGAAAGCACTAATACGTGGAATCGTAATTTGAATAGAATTTATTGCATTGTATTTTTTCTGTCCGCAAAACTGGCATATAAACTCATGGCGTTTATTTTATTCTTCTTGAGAGAGAGAGAGAGAGAGAGAGAGAGAGAGAGAGAGAGAGAGAGAGAGAGAGAGAGGAGAGAGAGAGAGAGTTGTGATGAAGACTGGAAACGTGCCGTCATGTTCCTTACCGTTTCTTTCTTTCTCTCTCACTTCCTTACTCACAACTTTCTCTCTTCCTCACAACTCCTTACTCTTTTCCTGATAACTTTCTCTCTTCCTGATAACTTTCCGGATATAAAGACTTTTTTTTTTTTGTTAAATATGCATGCCTGGAGTATTCTCAAAGAAGTTTAATGAGTTTTGTGTGTTTGTAGGTGTTGTGTGTTTCTTTTTGAAGGGAGAGTTGTAATTAGATGTCAGGTGTCCTACTGGAACATAGTTATGATATGTAGTTGTTGTTGTTATTGTTTTTGTTGTAGTTGGTGTTTCAGGTGTTCGTGTTAATTGCTCACCTTACTACTCTAACATAAATTTAGTAAAAGCTAAGAATACATTTTTCAAGGAGGAACTATTAAATGATAGATTATGTGAATACGTTTCTGATAAAAGGGAAAATTCTGCATAAAAAGTGACGTAGTTATTATTGAGCCTATTCTAATGTCCTTTAAATTACGTAGTTGCATTAACTTTGGCCGCAACCAACTTTAATGTAACTCCTCCCAAGGCCTCACATATGTTGAATTGTGCCAGTGCTTCCCCAGGGCGAGGCAGTGTGATGACGGGCGACAAGGTGACAGGACAGACAGTCCACGAGACACGTCACTCCTGCTCGTGTCACACAGATCGTATACCGTTTTCCTCTCTCTCACTCATTCAGGGCACACCTTCCTACCTACCTCCTTGACAATCACACTCCCGAACTCCTAATAGCACTCACATTTCCATCCTCCTCCTTGCACCCAGACTCCCTTCTTTCTCTCGCACTTCCCTTCGCTTTCAAACCTCCTTCTTTCTCTCACACTTCCCTCCTTTCTCTCCTCACCCTTTAACATCTCTTCCTTCTCACTCGTAGACCTTTCTCTATTTCAGGCCTTCCCTCACCTTTCTTTCAAACGTCAACATCCTTCCTCCCTTCTTCCTACACCCACTATTTTATCACTTCCATTCCTAGCTGTTCTTCAGACTCATTCTTCCCTCT
>JAWQEG010004661.1:0-31028 GCA_033782935.1 Petrolisthes cinctipes | reverse complement strand
GAGAGAGAGAGAGAGAGAGAGAGAGAGAGAGAGAGAGAGAGTTGGAGAAGGAAGAGGTTTGCAAGAATTAGGTAAAAGGTCGGAGAGGGTAAAGAGATGAAGCTGAAAGGAGAATAAGAAGAGGAAATGAGGGGAAAATGGCAAAGAAGGAAAAAAAAGACGAGGGCTATGCAAATGAGAACTGCAGAAAGATGATGATGAATGAACAACGAAAGAACAACAACACGCAAGAATGACTACCCCATATATTCATGCCTGCGTCGTCTGTGAATTATGGTCTGCTGCTGGTGTTGTGATGGTAAGAAGGGTGTTTGTTGTATTCAGTCTGAGTGTATATGCACCGTACGTCTTGCCATACCAGTCACCATGCCTTCATCCATTCATAAGTCACAGAGGAGAATGAAATGGTAAAAGGCATTAACGTTTGTTCAGTTTGGGTAACAGTCCATCATCTATGCGTATTTATTAAAGGGGTTCATTACTATATCGGCAAAATTAGATGCTGTTCTAACCTCCGAATTGCCACAAAACAGCACTTAATGATAATATCAAGGAAGTCTGTTATGTGGAATGGCTTGGAAGAATCAGTTGTCTCCTTCACTTAGTAGCAACAACATCACCGATTCATTTTAACTGGTGTTCAAGGAAGTTTTCTGGTAACACTATGAATACGAAGTGAACCATACAAGAAACTCTGTGAATGAGTAAGACATTTGTATAATATTCCGTGTAATCCGTGTAACAATGTACAGTTGGGATACATCAGAAAAAAGAAGTGTAAAGCACAAAAGAAATAAAAAGGAAATATCCACAACATTGAAAAATATAACAATGTGGGATAAAGGAGGAGATGGAAAAAGGAGGAGAAAAACTAGAGGGAAAAACTGGAAGACATCACAGAGATTACAAAAGAAAATTGGCAGAAACAAAGGGGAGGGTGGGAAACAATAAAGAGAGGGATAAAGAAAGAAGATGAAGATTTAGGTCAGACAACATAAAAAGAATTGGACAAGAGAACAATATGGACAGAAACACATGAAAAGAATAGAAGGGAGCAAAATGCATACATACATACATACGAACCTATTACAAAAATACTGTACACGGAAAGATAAAGATGAAATAAAAAAGATGGGTGGCAAGAAAGAATTAAATAAAAGAAGAAAGGAACGACGAAAAGGGGAGAAAAGATTACATTGGTAAACACGGAAACAAGGAATAATACAAATGACAAAAACATGGAAGTAAACAAGACCCATGCTTATTATAGATTAATTGATTGATATTAGGCGCCGCAACAGCGAGGTCATATAGCGTCCGAGAAAGAAAGTGATTAAGAGGTGGGATAGTAAGCACAAAAGGTAACAGATGAAAAAAAAAAGGACAGTTAGAGAAGTGTAAGCCCTTTTAGTCTCCTCTTACGACTTACTACTGAGTGTGTTTCTACCAGACCCAGGGGAATATTATGATATGTAGACGTATCAAAGTTGGTCGGTGTTGTCACATAGTAGTACCGTTTGAATCAAAGAGAAATTATAAGTAGGCAAAACCAGTATTCAAAGTACCGTAGGCTGCAGAGTTTATTATTTATCTAACCACTTCATCACACATACTGTACAGTTCACTATGGATCATCATTTCCTTTCTATAATGATACAGAGAATAGGAGATATTCTGTAACATATTAAAATAATCAATGAAATGAAAAATATATGCCGTGGTTTTGTATTAAACGTCATAGAATTTAAATATCTGGACTTCACTTCGTCTGAAACTATTCAACCTGCAATGCCTAAGGGTGAAAAGCTGTGAGGCTAAGTAAATAAATAGTCCATCGCGGCCCATTCCGTGATGAAATATATGTAATCTAATCCCAAATTCTCGTGTGATGCTGACATTTAGAAATTCTCGTGTGATGCTGACATTTATAAATCTTAAGACATACTGGTAGTAATGGAAGTTTAGAATGTAACACCCTCCAGCAGAAGTCAACTCCTTCACTGATTCTCGGGTCCTCTGTCAAGGAATCCAAGAGGGTTGTGACAGCTTGGAAAGGCTGGATAGTAAATTACAGATTGCAAGAAATAATGATAGGGTACAGAGACAGAGCAGAGGGGCAACTAAAATGCCAAGGTAAAGTCCCAGCCACAGTATACCATAGTACAGTGTCGGAGTACATTGCATTGTAGTGGGACAGTGTGCCAATATACAATGTCAGTTTAGTGGGATCGTGTGTAAAAGCATAATATCATTGTAGTGGGATAGTGTAGTGGGATAGTGTGCCGAAATATGGTGGGTAAAGTGTCAAAATATAGTGCCAGGGTATATTGTGACGTGTGTTTGTGAGTAGCAGTTGACCTGGGCCCACGGTAACGGGTTTAATGAAGCCTATGTCCAGTGTCGGAATATAAAAAAAAAAAAAAAAAAGTACTGTATGATACTGCCTAGATACTGTACTGTACATTGGCAGGTATTAGTACTGGGACATACTTCAAAGGTACGAGACCAACCAAAAGTAACTAACTGTATAGCGCCAGAGAAGAAAGTCAGGTTAGTGGAATACAGCCCCAGGGTACAATGTCAGGGAACCAGGGATAGAGCATCAAATCATAGTGCCCGTATAGCAAGGGACGGAGCTACGGTATTAGGCTACGCAGGGCACAAAAGTAGGCACAGCACAAGAGTAGGAATACAGTAAAGGGATAAAGTGCCAAAATAAAGTACAGATGAAGCAGAGCATGGAGGCAATGAGAACGTGGGTGCAGGACGCGGCTAACATTCTCTGCCCTGCATCATGAAATCTCCACTAAGACCACCCGGCTGACATTTGGCAAAGGTCGACCAACCCTTGCAAAACACCCCGAGTATTGAAAACCCACGCTGGTGTTGCTGCTCGAGTTTATTTATTTATTTTTCATTTTTACTCTCTCTCTCTCTCTCTCTCTCTCTCTCTCTCTCTCTCTCTCTCTCTCTCTCTCTCTCTCTCTCTCTCTCTCTCTCTCTCTCTCTCTCTCTCTCTCTCTCTCTCTCCTAGATGTGTGGTATATTGCGTTGTAATTTAATTTACAATTTATGTGAATATGTCTGTGTGTGTGTCAGAGAAATTTGAAACTGAAAATTCAAATGCAATTAATCTCGATATGGACAAGCACCATAATAACCCTTAAAAGAACTGCCCACATCACCTCAGGGAATACGCCCTCTACAGAGAGAGAGAGAGAGAGAGAGAGAGAGAGAGAGAGAGAGAGAGAGAGAGAATTCAATCAAGTACAAGTGCAAGCAAATCCTCAAGAGGTATTACAATCCACAATTAAAGACTATGTTTTTTTTTTTTTCAACATTAATGCAAAGAAAGGAATTCTTAAGGGGGTAAGGTAATTCACTTTTGTTACATTGGAGTGCCTTGATTCCTCCAAAGTACTGTATGTCAGGAAACAAGACCAGATGAACAAAAAAAAAAAGGTGTTCTGTTGCTTGGAATAGTATGGAAGATTCAGTTGCTCCAGATTTACCAACACAAAATTTCCCCCCTTAATTAAGGTCATGCACTGATGCTCAGGTCGTTCTACAGGTCAGTACTGGCAACTACGGTTCATAGGAGTGTGTAGTTAACTCTTGGATTTGCAGGATCGATTTGCATCACTTTGCATTTGTCCAGGAGAGAGAGAGAGAGAGAGAGAAGAGAGAGAGAGAGAGAGAGAGAGGAGAGAGAGAGAGTTACAAGTTACAGTTACAAGGACAAGTAGCACCTCAAAAGGTCTTACGACCCATACCAAGGAGGTACCGTAGGTGTAGTAGCAGTTGCTAACTAATAGTGAGAGAAAAGTATAGTAAAGAGAAGGCTCTCCCCACTCACCTCTCCCACCTGCATTGCGGGTATGGAAATGGAAATGTACCTAACCCGGAGGAAAAAAGGCCGGACTAGGAAATTTTTGTACAGGAAAGGAGGAAACAATCACTTTAACTCTAACAGGCTTGGCAGAACTTTGTCTAACTGTGTCTTGAACTGCTCTATCGAGAGAGAGAGAGAGAGAGAGAGAGAGAGAGGGGAATTGCAGGATCGATTTACATCACTTTGCATTTGTCCAGGAGAGAGAGAGAGAGAGAGAGAGAGGAATTGCAGGGATGCAGGTTTGACAGCCCTTTAAGCCCTCCTCTGTCTTCCTCTCTCACTTTCTTTTTCTCATTGTGTCTTTGTCTTCTCTCTCTTTCCACATCCTTTGTTTCCTCACACACTTGCACGTTTTCATTCTCCTTCCATTTCCCATCTCTCTAACTCAATCGTCTCCCTCTCCCTGTCTCACTTTCTTTCTCTCTCTATCATATTCTCGGCAATCATTTCTCATTCTCCTTTCTTTTTGTTTTCCATTTTCAAGGTTACTATATACATCCCTTCCTTACATTCCATCTTATTCCTCTTCTATTCACTTCTATTCGACTATTATTTTCACTGCTATTCCTACCCTTCGATGATTTTTTTTTTCCACATTTCTCCTCTCATTTAATCAATTTTCTTTACCTCTCCCTTTCTTACTTTTTCCTATTTTCTTCATCCTCTTCATTTACTCAGTTTCATCGCATCCTTTCCTCCTCACACCGTTTGCCATCCCCCACCTCTTCATCCCTTTCTCCTCTCCTTTAAATTTAATTATCCCCTTCGCCCTTTCGTTCCCTTCAGTTCTACTTTTCTTGAATTCAAAACTTTCTCCTCTTCTCCTCCTCCTACTCCTCCTCATTTTTCCCGTTTTCTCCATCTCCATCACAGCATTTCTTTTCTCCTTCTCCTCCTCCTCCATTTTCTTTTGTATCTTTTCTTCCCTTCCACCGTCTCCACTAAATCTCAACTTTCCCATCTTCCTCCTCATTCTCCTTCCACGCCTTCACATCTTCACTTCCTCCATCTCCTCCTCCTCCTCCTCCTCCTCCTTAATCCACTCCTCTATCTCCTCGTTCAGCCTCATTTCTTCCCTCGTTTCTTTTTGCACCTTCCCAATCACGATCAACTCTCCCACCCACTTTAAGCCCCGCTAAACGACTCTCCCCCTCGGCTCATCAACTGTTTTCCCACCACTTTAAAGTTGCTTGTGATGTTGTCAGCGATGTGGAGGCCAGGGATTCGTCCAGACTGTGCCACAACAAGCGTCTGAGGGGGTCACTTTCATGGCACAGTTCGAAAGAATCGTTAGCTTCCACATCACGCAAAATCGGATCATCACCATTAACATTATCAGGGATGTCTTTCAGGATTGTTACCTCTTAGCAGGAGTGAAAGCTGTACATTTTCACGAGAGTTAAGTTCACATTAAGATCCACGAAACTGATTACTGCAGCACGACCTAAATTGATGCCACGTGTACTCCAGACGGGACAGAACATATTAAGCACTTTTGGTACATTAGTATCTTGATTCCTCCAAAGTATGCCAGAAAACAGGGCCAGATGAACAAAATATAATGGTGGCCTGTTGCCTGGAATAGTTTGGAGGAATCACTTGCTGCAGATTTATTGTACTATACTAGGCTATCCTCTCAAGTGCCAACCCATGATGTCCCACCGAATCCTATCTCTTCCCAGGATGTATATTATTTTTACCGGACTAGTAATAATAATGATATAATATGACGTCAGCCTAACCTTGCCTTCATTAACCCAATCTAGTCAAACATAAAAAAAAAAAAAAAAACTCACCAAACCCAACATACAAACCTACTGTATAAGTTAATTCTTTTGACCTGTTGAAAGTGTACCGACTCCCCCATTATAGTATTTGATATTGGCTTATTCGGTTAATGTAATGCAATAAAAAAAATATTCACGCACTAGAGATTGTTATTTTCTCCACGAGCATATGCAATGATGTGAGATAATTTTTTATTGCCCTTGAGAACGTTTTTCATTTCTCCTTTTTTCTGGATCCAGCCAATTAGAGCGCCAGGAATTTGGAGGTGATGAGGAAAGGAGGAAATTAATTATCAAATTATATCAGGGGGTGAGAGGGAATGTGGAGTGACCTTTGGTTGTAGAATGGGCAGGAGTGAGTTGGGAGAGAGGGAAAAAAGTGGTAGAGTGAGTAGGCTAGATGGAGTGAATAGGTAGGTGGAGTGATTACGTGTCGGTTGAAGTGGAGTACATTATTTTATGGGGAGAAGTGGGGTGTGCACATGGGTTGCTGTGTAATGGGAAGTTAAAATAGGATTGTTTGTGGGGAATAGGTAAGAGAAGTACAGAAGGATAATGAAGGATGAAGTTAAGGTGAGGTAGGTTGGTGAGAAAAGGGAGTGGGAGTGACTGGAAAGAGTATGTTAGTGTGGTGTGAAGGAGTGGAGTGACTGGAGTGATGGTTGTGAGGGAGTGATTGGAGTGACGAGCAAAGGAGTGGAGTGACTGGAGTGATTATGGAATACAATGAAATACAAAGGAAATCAAACAGCAGCAGACCTGTTGGTCCATACGAGACTGTTTAGGTCCAAGCTATGAATGGTTTATACGTAAAGTCTTTCGACTGAATCATTGGTGACTATAACTGAAATGAATTAAATGGGAGAAGGAATAGGGATATAGAAGTAGAATGACTGAAAAAAAAAATGTAGTCAGATAATTGGAGGTTTGGGAGTTCTTCGAACATTGCTACGAAACAACACTTACATGGAAGAAGCTTGTTTCATGGCATAGTCTGGAGGAATCAGTAGCTACCAAGTATCACACGCGATCACAGGGTCCTTAATACAAAAATAAAATTGTAGAGAGGGAAATAGGGGGCGAGACTATCACACATGAGTTGCATAAACCCAAAAAGGCAAAGCTAAGTAAAGAGTTCACAAAGAAAGAATCCGAGTACAGGAGAGATAAAGAGTGACAAGCAAAGACAAGAAAAGATCAACCCGTTACTTAAGCAAAGAAACAATTTCCGTCCTGATTTGTCCCGTCTTACCCATAGTATACCCTGACTTACCCAACTCTATCCTCACTTGTCCTATACTTTACTTTACACTGATCATCGTCTATTCTTTCGTTTTTTTCCCCTTTGCTGTCATCTTTTCTGAGTTTTCTCCTCCTTTTTCCTTCCTGCTCATTCTACTTCACTTACCCTGCACTGTCCCCCCCTCCCTTCCCATATACACATTACAGCGTCCTTCTGCCTACCCCTTCCTCCCCCCCCCCCAACACCCCCAGCAGGTAAATGGTGGAGCTGGGAGAGGAGAGGAGAGGAGAGGAGAGGGAGGTGGTGCAGTAGGAGGGGGTAAGAGGTGCTAAGCCTTAAGGACAAGGGATTATGAAAGAGGGGAGGGGAGGGGAGGACAGGCAAAGGGGAGGTAGTGGAGGGGTGGAATGGGGTGTAGCAGGAAGAGGAAAGTGAAGAAATAAGAAGATAACAAAATACTACAAAAAGCAACAGGCCCAAGAGGTAATAATATATACGAGGTTGTATGGGCATGTCAATATTCACTGGTCCATTAGTACAAAGACCAAGATAAGAAAGCAGAAGGGTAATTAATACTCATGCATCACTCACAACAGAAGCTGACCGGACACAAAGAGAGAATATACCATCCAGTATCGATAATATACAAACTAATATACAAACTGAAGATTGTAAGCTTAGGCCTACAGGACCATAGTTAAAACAATGTTATACGATTCTCCATCTTTTTACGAACTTTGGTGTTTAGTACTTTATTAAAAATTAACCACCTGACTTGCTTCGCGGCCCTAATCGGTTAGAACCCCAGAGGGAACTCGAACCCTGATTTTCTTAGGTTATTCCGTGATGTATCTAGGGGTAAGAGAAAAACTGATAAAGGTATTTTGAGAAATGGCTACGTTGTTTTACAACAAAAAACAACAAACAAATAAACAAACATTTGTGCTTATTATATTGATTTTGATTTCAATAGAGATAGCAGATTGATTTCAAGTGGGTCTTGTGTGTTTTGTTGTGAAAATTGGCAAAATATATACCGTACACACAGATAGATACTCATAGTGATGTAAATTATGTTGAAGAATAAACCAGAGGACAGACAAACGGGCTTACAGATAGACGGAAACACTAATGAGAAGAGAGACGGACAGACGGGCCTCTAAACAAACACTAACAGACGAATGAAGAAGCAATAAGACAGACAAACAGTTAGATAACGACAAGCACCAGAACACTCAGACACAGACTAACAAGAAGGAAGGCTGAGACACATACAGACATGCAGACTCCAAATCACCAACAATCATGAATACAGAGAGACAGACAGATACAAACAGGTGTCAGAAAACTCAGAGAGAGAGAGAGAGAGAGAGAGAGAGAGAGAGAGAGTCGGAGGTGCTGGAGACCACTCACACTGGGGTGGGACGTGGCCGAGTGGGTAGTGTCGCCTGCTAATGACTCTGGGCCCAGCGCTTTGAACTCCTCCACCAGTGATACCAGGGAACAGTGAGTGAGTGAGGGGCCTGGGTAGGTAGGTGTATGTACTATTGTAATTTGTATAAGCAGTGAGTGAGAAGCTTGGGTGTAGTGTAGTTGATGAGAGCAGTGACGGGCTTATGGGAATAGTTAATGAGTAGCCTAATGAGTAGCCTATACAGACTTTGTTGTTGGGAGAAGCTTGTGAACAGGCAGTGAGAGTAGCGAGTTTCCTTTATAGTTTGTGGGTAATGATAAGTCTGATTATATTCAGTGAGTGTTGATTTTTTTGAGCAGTGAGATAGACGGTTCTTGTGATCGTAAACAGCGACAACATTCTGAGAAGTAAGCAGCGAAGAGCGAAATGAGGCGAGTAGTTAGCATGCAAGTAACAATGAATAAAGATGGAGAAATAAGCTACCGTATGTGAAGTGTAAGTTAAGGAGAAAATTAGAATAAACCATCTTCTGTCTTCAATGAACCTACAAACACGGGCTCAGATAACTACTATGCATTTCAGGCCCCGCGAATCACGGTTTTTCGCGATTTTCAGCCAAAGAAATTGTTTAATAGGATTGGTACTTTGGCACAGTGTACAACACACCCCAGCCTAATTTTGAGTTGGGTTTTGCAATTATTAATGTTGTTTATTACGGCGTTTACTCTTAGCGTTTTAAGTCGAAGCCAGATGAGTCGGCATGACTAACGTGCACATTCGAACGACGTCCAGACCCCATACCATTCCATCCCTCCTCCCTCACCTCTCTTGTCTTCCACCCTCCCCTGCGTGTGAGTAACGTGCCCTTTTGGCAGGGAGATGTGAGAGTTCCGATGCTTCACTCCACAGCCCCTGAAGTCTCGCACCTCCCGAAAAGAAGGGTTCTAATGTTTCTGAGTGGAGCCTCACAACTCTCGCAGCTCCCAGCCATAAGGGCATGTTCGTCACCTCAGGAGATTCTGAAGTGCACGAGACTATGGATCATAGGTGTACAGTACGTGGTGTCAGCTGCAGCATCAGCACTTGTATACCTTTGGTCTAGGGAGACGGATGGTACAACTCTGAAAACAGAACCGGCCGCAAACACAATACAAAATTGATGACATCATTCGTTCGTGGGGTCATGAGGTCGTCCGGCTGCCACCTACTCATCCTGAGCTCAACGCAATAGAGCAGGTGTAGGGGTCCATGAAACGAATTGTGCGTTGCTCGTTGCAAAGGTTCACCCGGACAGAATTGCAGGCCAGGATAGAAAAAGCGAAGAGAAAGGCAACGAAGGAAGTTTGGGAAGGTGCAGTGAGACGGGCCAGGACATTCGAGGATGAGTACTGGTCTTCAGATAATGTGCATAATTGTGTAGATCCCGTCATCATAAATTTCAATAGCGATGACGAGGATGAATTGTTCCTCGACAGTGATGAGGACTGAAAATACCTGTCAACCCTCAATAGGGCCCAGCCTCTGGGTAAGCTCCTGTTACCTCACCTTATCTCATACCTCCATCCCCATACCCACAAATAACACTCTCATCAATCATACACTCATTATTATGTAACTTTGTACATATTGTAAGATGTGAATTGTAATTTTATTAACTATTGTCATGGAATAAAATTATTAAAATGTTGATGCGAATATGAGGGTTACATAATTGAAAGATTAAATGCACATGAGGATATTGGCAATGAACTTGTATTTATAACAATTCTATCACGAACACTTATTTCCGCACCACCCTATATCACAGGCTTGATTGTCGGAGGGTTTACACTATATTTTTGCATATTGAAATAATAAGTACTTACCATAACATACGTAACCTTCTAATCTCACATGGTAAAAGGGGCGACGGGGAGGAAAAGCAAATGGGATGAGGGAGGAGTGAATGGGGGGGATGAGAGGGAGGGAGGTAGGGACGGATGTGAGTGGAGAGAATGATGAGGGGGAGAGCGAGGGAGGGTGGTAGGGACGGACTGGATTGGGGAGTAGTAGGTGTTCGAATGTCCACGTTGGCGATGCTCGGCTATGCCATCAGAGTCAGGAATAAACACCTTATTAAAGAATATTTGTCTTTGCAAAACCCAACTCAAAATTAGGTTGGGGTGTGTTGTACACTGTGCCAAAGTACCAATCCTATTAAACAATTACTTTGGCTGAAAATCGCGAAAAACCGTGATTCGCGGGGCCTGAAATGCATTAGTAAATCAAACGTGGCTGCCTGACTTGCTTCAACATTATGTTTCTGTTCTTCTGTTCCCTAATGTTCTTACTTGCATATACAGGAGTCTATATGCACAGTATATACGTATGGTGTTTGGTAGTCGTCTAAGTCAGTATATAGGAAAAGTTTAGATGTTCAACGCCTGAGAGTGCTGACAGTGGTTAAAATGTTTTGTTATTGTTGTTGACATTGTTGTATATACCGAAGGAAATCTATAGTACTTTTCACAGGCATTTATGGGGTCACATTCGTACCGATACAACTGAATCTGAGCCAGGCTTGAATGACATAAAGGTTAGCATCCCTTACAGTTCAGAAGATTTACACATTCATATCATAATACGAACTATGAGTGGGTATAAACACCCACGGACTAAGCCACTAAGGTATTGTCGCATCACTGAACGGTGAACCATGAACCCATGACGGTGTCACAAGACACCGTTTTATGGTTCACAGTGAGGTTGAAGAGACGTCAATACCTCAGTTTGTGGGTGTACCGTACCGTACATTCTGTTAATATATATATATATATTTTTTTTTTTTTTCTTTTTTTTTTTTTCTTTTTATGGCTCCGTGGCGTCAATCAAAAGACAGGCAACAGAACATAAGGGTAGGCGATAGTGATATCTGTGCTTCCATTAATTTTTCACTCCATGTTGTGCATCTAGCAACTACCAAGGTTAAGCAAGAAGCCGCAGTATAAACGAAAAAAATATAATAAACAATTTATCTCGTATATCTGGAATGAACATACGTAAACCTTTCATCCTGTGTGCGTCAAAAATCACTAATCATAAAAAAATGAACATGACGTTGAATGAACTTAAATTAAAAAATGAAAACTAAGAGGTCAATTAAACTCTACTCAACTAAAATGCACCACAGCCACTAAAACCCGCAATTCACCGTCCGTCGTTTTCTTTCTGGCACGCTTTTAAATCGTTGGTGGCCACAAAAACCGGCGTCATAAAAAGGCTGGGTGAAATTAAATGCGGGAAGGGGCGACTCATTACTGTGACCCTCCACCACCATCACCCCTGCCCTCTAGCCCCTCCACTCTCACCTTGACCTCCTTCCCCTCCCCCTCCCTCTACCACCACTACCACTCCGGCTACCTTGCCCTTCCACTCTCACCTTGGCCTCTCCCTCCCTCTCTCTGCACAGCCACCTCGTCTGCCTCCCTAGCCCTCCATTCTCACCTTGGCCTTCCCCCCTCTCTCTCCCACTCACTCTTCACCACCGCTACCCCTCCTGCCAGTGCTGCCACCGTGACACACTCTCTCTCTCTCTCACTCTCTGACTTTAACCTTCTGACTCCCTTCCCCTCCATCTCCCCTCACTACTATCCTCCCCTTCTCCCCTCGCCTCATTTCCCTCTACCTTCCCTTTCCGCTCACTCTGACGTTTTAACTTACTTTTTATTGCCCTGTTCCCTTCCCCTTCCCGTATCTCCCCCTCTTCAACTCTCTCACTGCCATACCCCCTACCATTACTCCCCTATCTCCCTCACCTCTGCCAACCATTTTAACTTTAATGATCTCTTCAAAATCCTCTCTCGTCTCTCTCCCCCGCTATGGCCACTCAAAATCTCCCCTTCTCTTACTCTTCCTTGCCCCCTTTCTCGTCTCTGCCCCTATTATGAATTTTTAACAATCTCTCCTAGCTTTTCTCTCCTCTATCTCCCCTACATTACTCTCACTACTACAGTGGTTCTCAACTCATTTCAGGCCATGGACCACCAGCCCAATTAAAAGAATATCGTGGACCATTCCACTTGGCGGAAATACGCTCTCTCCGATATTTTCCAAAATCTGTACGGTTGGTCCTAGCCCTCTATGAGTATATGTGACCCCTATAAATGTCATCAATATCGGCCCAGTTTCAACCTTTCCTAAAAGTTTCAACAAAATCTGTCCTCTTGTTTTTGTGTTACCATGTTAACAGACAGCACACAGCATAACAACTGACCAGAAATATTTCACTCCGTTCTACTCTTCCTCCCTGCTTAATTTTAGATTACTACAATTTACACTTGAAAACAAAATCAAAGTACACCACACCTATAAAACAGCGCAGGACGAATAACACAACTAATCAACTGATCAGTTCGGTGGCTACTGCACTACAACAGTGTTACTTATTGGTATAGTGAAACCAGTACAGCTGGTTGCTATAGAATAGGCCCCTTCACAAGCCCAGGCCCCGTGTAGGCATAATCTGGGTTGGAAGGGTCAATTCCGTGACGTTCATCAGAAGTAAATAAAATTCAAATCTGGCGCTGTACTGATAGTGGAGCCACCTGGTGGTGGTGAGGTGAGGTATTAAGCCCCTCCTCCGCTGAATACCGCTCGTCCACTCTGTCGCGGAACACATTTCAGTCAACATCTACGCTCCTCGCTGCTACGCTATGGTATTGTTTCACGTGTTCCTGCTAATATTTTCTTTTGTGTTCTAGTGGCTAGCCTGCTTTGGCAGATGTATCGTGTGTGTATTCTAGGAGGGTTTTAGGTGTGTATGGGGGCTATTTCTTCGTTAGGACTTAGTTCCTTTTTCCTTAGCGAAGGGGGGTTTTTCAGCCCCTTTGTTCGGAGTTTTTCTCCGTTTTTCCCCCCTTTCACCTTTCCTCCTGCCACTAGTACATTCTTCGTGTGTATTTTATCGGGGTTTCTGGGGTTTTTAGCGAGGTTAGTGGGCGCCACGTGGGACTTCACCCCACGTGGTGAGCACATGGGGTCTTTGCAGCCCTTCCTCTTGCCTTCCCCGATTATTATGTGTCCCCTCTCGGTAAAGGGGAGTGAGAATTGTGCTCTGGTTCTCTCTTCCTCTCCCAGGCCGGGGTTTTTTATTTAATTTTGGGTGTTTTTCCAATATTTGTAGCCTGGAGTGTTTCTTCTCAGGCTAGCTTGTTGGGGGCTACTTTTCGGGGTTTTTTCCCCTTCCCTGTCCTGCCTCCCTTCCTCCTGCCACTAGTACACGTCATTTAGTGTATTTTTCCTCGGGGTTTTTTGGTGTTAGCGAGGTTTTTTCCTCCCCACGTGGGGCTCTTTCCTCCCCACGTGGTGCGGGGGTAGGACTACTTAGCCCCTTATCGTTGTTTCCCCCGAGTGTGGTTTAGTGTTACGTGGGGTGGGGGGAGCGAGGATTGTGCCAGGTTCTCGTTTCCCCTTCCCAGCGTATTTTTGGGGTTTTTTCTGGTGTCTTCCCAGTTTGTTTGTTACCCTGGGAATTGCCCATCAGGCTGTCTGTGCCTCTCCTTTGGGGCCTGCAGACCAGAGGTTCTTTCTCAGCCCCCGCGGGGGAGGGGGGGGGTGGTTTCCCGGGTTGGTGCGTGTGGGGTTTTTTGTTTGGGGTTCGTTCCCGGGTCCGAGGGGGCTTGCTATCCCCCTCTGCCCGTGTCCTATTATTTTTGTTTGTGTCTTTGTACGCATGGCTTCACGTGTTAACCCCTTTTTTGTGAGTTTTTCTCCCGCAGTCTGGCCTCCAGCATCGTTCGCCCCACGCACCCTGCTTCACCCCCTAGGCTTGCGACCCTTTGGTGTGTAGTGTGGAAGGCTGTATGTTGTGGTTTTCTCTGCACATGGTGCGAACACGTGTGCGTGTTTAGCCCCTTGTGTGGGGATTTTCCCCGTGTGTGTGTTGATTGGTGTGTGCGCTCACGCTGTGACTGTCTTCCCCCGTGTGCGGTGAGTACTTGTTTGGGTTTTTTCTCCTCGGGTTTTTTAACCCTGTGGGGAGTGAGGTTTTTTATTTTGCACGTGTCCCTTCTACTCTGTGTCTTGGGACCTCTGCACCTTTTTGGTGTTTTTCCTTGTCAGCTCTTTTAGTGTCTTAGGATATTATTCTGATAATGTTGCCTGCACTTCTGTAGCTGCCTTACCAAGCAACGTTTTACTCACTACACCTGCTTGACTTCTTGCTACTACTGTACTGTTCTTGTCTGCGTTGTAGCATTCTTCTTCGTGCAGTACTGTTTTTTCAACATTCAGTACCTTCTCACATTTCAGTACAGTTTTTTATAGTTATGCGGTAGGGTAGTAAGACTTTCTATCTTTCTTCTTACATAACTCTTACTTTGTGCTTGCCCTTATTGGGGGTAAGAGAAGCTTATTACTTTCTGGTAGAGTAAAAGTCCCTCCTTTTAAACCCTCTCCCCCCTTGGGTTTCCTAGGGTCTACTCTCGGCTTTTGGGGACCGTGTTTGCGGGGTTTTTCCCCAGCAGTGTGGGGGTGAGTATGTGTGGTTTAGTGTTTTGCCTTGGGAGTTAGTGTTTTCCTCCCTCGGGGTGTTTTGTGTTTTTCCATGTGTGTACACGTGGGTTCACGTGTTAACCCCCTTTTTTCTCCCGCAGTCCACTTGTGCCTTGTGTGCTTCTTCTGGCTGCACCGTGAGGTTGTTCCTCGACGTGCATCACCACTGTTCACCCCGCACATGCTTCTGCACTCCCAGGAGTACGTTCCTGCTACGTGCCTCTCGAGGTCACAGAGGATCTAACTCCTAGCACTCCTCCGAGTCCCCATCGCCTTCCCTGGATGGTTCTGTGCCTCCCTTCCATGGTTTCCCACCATTCCCGGAAGCGAGCCAGACCACCACGCTGGCCCCCCTGGCTACCTGACCGGTACCAGGACCCAGCAGGGAAGCTGCTTCGTCTCCCCCATGGGCGAGCTCCTCGAGCCGCTCTCGGGGGTGCAAGCACGAGTCCAGGAGGAGGTCTCGCCCTCAGGTCCACAGGGTTTCGGGTCCCTAGCACCCCGAGAGGCCTCCTCTCTTTCCTTTAGTCGGCTCTGATAACCCCCCCGAGGTTTCCACCTCAGCAGGGGGGGGTCAGACCGTCGGGCTGCACCCCTGGTCACCTCCCAGGTACCAGGGCCCAGCAAGGAAAGGCTCCTTCTCCCACGCGGACGCGCTCAAAGAGCCGCTCCCGAGGGAGCAAGTGTAGCACCAAATGCAGGTCCTCCTCAGCTAAGGACCCGGTGGGTACCGACTGACGAACCTGCAGGTCCCTGCCAACTAGGCTCCGACCACAGCCGAGGGACCTACCCATGCACAACCTAGTACCAAAGAGCAGGTCCCTCTCAGCCAAGGACCCGGTAGGGTACTAACTGTCAAACCTGCTAGGACCTGGCCAGCTAGGGGGCTACCCAGGCACAACCTAGTGCCAAGAACAGGACCTTTTCAGCCCAGGACCCGGGGGGGTACTAACGGGCAAGCCTGCTAGGCCCTAACTAGCTAGGCTCCTACTACAGCCTAGGGTGCTACCCATGCACGACCTAGTGCCAACAACAGGACCCACTCAGCCAAGGACCCGGTAGGGTCCCGACTGATAAACCTGTTAAGACCTGGCCAGCTAGGGTTCTACCCATGCACATCCTAGGGCCAAGAGCAGGACCCGCTCAGCCAAGGACCCGGTAGGGTACTGACTGACAAGCCTGCGAGGACCTGGCCAGCCAGTCTCCTCCACTATCTAGGGGCTGCCTATGCACAACCTAGCACCAATAGCAGGACCCGCTCAACCAACAACCCGGGAGGGTACTGACTGAGAGGCCTGCTGGGACCTAGCCAGCTAGGCTTCGACCACAGCCAAGGTTCTACCTGTGCACAACCTAGGGGCTACCTCGGGCTCAGCCAAGGCGCTACCTATGCACAACCTAGGGCGCTACCTGGGGCTCAACCTAGTGCGACATGGTCCTCAGCCTAGGGGCTACCTGGACCTGAACCTAGTGGCTACCTGGACCTGAACCTAGTGGCTAGCTGGACCTGAACCTGGGGTCCCAGCCTAGGGGGTACCTGGGACTCAGCCTACGGCAGCTAGTTCATGAGGGTTTGTAACACACGGCCTCTTTGCCGCGTGAGGGAAATAGGAGAGCGAATGCGATAACGTTTCAAAACGTTTCTCAGAACTGTAACAACACTCAAACTCGGAGGTTTTTCCAGTCACTGGCCTCCCTGACAGTGACGTTTTTACGTCCCTCTTTTCCCGTAATGATTCGCAGGTGGTCACCAGGGTTCTCCGAAACGTGAATCATTCTTTACCAAGAACGAGACACCCTACCCTGTGCTGACGTAGGTTTTCAATGGAGGTTTGTCTTCCAGCGGTGGGGCAACTGTGGGTCCCCCATATTTTCCCACAGGTAACTGCTTGACCTACCAGTCTTCTGTTCTGCTTGGTTGGAAGGTTTTCAAAGTAGTTCCTCACCTCTCGGTGGTCCTTACCAAATTCGAACAAACCATTGATTAACTATACGGCTCCGGTTGTTGCCTACCGTCCTACCAAGCTGCACATGTCACTCTTGGTGTCAGGTCCAAGCTCTCAAGGATGATATTACAGCTACCCTAGTCCTCGCCTCGGATCACCTGTTTTGTATCCCCATAACAGGGGGACATGGAGCAGCAAGATTTGTGTCTTGTACACCATACTCACTCAATGGGGGCTTCTTAACTACGTCCTTAACCTTTCGTCACACGCATTCCACTTAGGGGATGGGGGCGAGGGGATATTGGGGCTTCAGCTTTCCCTGGTCGATGCCTTGTATTAGTGCTCAGGACGGTCCTGGCGTTACACTCTCGACACTGTCCCAGACAGCCTCGTGAGATTTAAGGTTCGCCTCATTCCCTAGTGGGGGAGCCGGCCGATTATGTGCCACCCCACAGCCCCACTATTGCAACGGTACCCGTTCCTGAACCCGCCCTTCTCACCTTCCCTGCCGCGTCGCCGGTAGGGGACTCGAGTCCACCTGGGGATTTTGGAGCCGTTCCCGTTCCCCCAATCTCTCTGGGTCTCGAGTCCCCGGGGGGCACCCTGGCGGAGGAGCTGGCTGCCTCTCCTCCCCCTTTCCCGTCGCCTCATCCTGTGGACGACGGGTACCTTCCCTACTCTTGGGCCTTTCTTCCTTCGTCCTGAACTCACTCTTCAGAGGAGGTCAGACGGGTGCGTAGTCTCCCGATCCTTCTCAACCAGAGGTTTGGGTGAGGAGGCACGACGGGCTAGTGAAGCGGGAAGCGGACGAACTTTTTGGTTTGTCCGTAGGCCACGCTCCCTTCCCCACCTACCATGGTGGAGGCGGCGGGACCCGTTCCTGGACCTGCTCTATCCGAGTCCCCGCGGGGAGCGGGTACGGGATCTGGGGGGGGGGGGCGGGACATCCACCTCATCCTTCAAGACGAGGTATCTGTTCCACTCGCTCTCCCTCACCCCCTGGGTTGCAATGGGGACTCCGCCCACCTTACCACAGGGTCCCCGTGGGAGACAGAAAAGGGGGAGGGTACGCCCGAATGGAAAAGGTCGGACGACTTACCTTCTGTCACCAGACATCCCTTACGTCATCTCCATTCTGTACAGTCTCATGTTTAGAACATCTTGGGGTTTCTTTTCTCCTCTCGGGATATTTTACCCGAACCTAGGCCATAGCCTAGGTTCGGAGGACCCTAACAACAAAAATGGGGGGGGGGGGGGTCCTCGACCCCCTGGCCCATCCCCTCGAGGGTATCTTTAAAGACTTACGACTTGTAACACTTTCTGGTTTTAACCGAAAGTTGTCCGTATATAATGATAATAAATTATATGCGTAACAACCCTTCCACAGCAGCTACCACCCTAGCTTTGGGAAATCGCTTTACGATGGTCGGCCACCTCCACTGTTCGCCTCACGCACCTTGCTTCACGCCCAAGGGTTACGACCCTTTGGCGCGCGGTGTGTGCCGCCCCGGGGCTGAGCTGTGTCGGGAGACACCCGCCTCTGCCCGCACCCAAAACTCCCCCGCCCTTGCCTCCTTTCGTAACACGGGGACTAGGGCCTGGAGAATGGCGGGCCCAGACTCCCTCCTGGCCCTTCACTGCGTCCTTTTCCTACCTGACCTTCTAAGGGGTTCCTCTGGAGGGTTTGTCACCTCCTCCAGAAAGCTCTCTTCCTGCTCGCCTTAGCTACAGGGTACAGGGCCTCTCAGTTGGCAGCCCTTACCCGTCACACAGCCTTTTCATCTGTAAGCCCTAACCTTACTTCTTTAACTATCCCCCCCTCTCCCGTTTTCCTGGCTAAGAACGAGCAGGCTGACGACAGGATTGGCCCTCTCGCAGTACCCTCGTCCCTGAGGGCTGGAAGTTTCCACCCCCTCTGGCCAGTCCACGCGTTTCTACATACGTGGAGGCAACGAGAGGGGCTTCTCCGGACCACCTCTTCTACAACTCTAGGTCCGGTAACCCTCTTTTCCCTAGGTCAATCGGATGGGTGACTGGATATATATATTAAACACAGGATTACTGCATCCTTGTGTCCTCCTTCATCCTCTCGGGATCGCATGACCTGAGCCGGGTCCATAGCCCTAGCTCAGAGGACTTTAATAACAAAGGGGGGGGGGGGGGGGGGCCGGGGGCACCCCCTCTCCTGTACCTGACCCCTCGAGTCTGCCTATATAGACTTTAGTTGGTTAACAATTCTGGTCTATAACAGAATAGTCTACGGTATATACTAAAATAAATCACATTGTTACGGAATTCTTGTGTATTTATTTTCCAAACAATTACTTTACTACGATGAGTGACAGGAGATATTATTACACAAGATATCTGGATCCTAGTGTCCTCCTTCATCCCCTCGGGATCACATTACCTGAGCGAGGGCCATAGCCCTAACTCAGAATACTTGAATAAGGGGGGGGGGGAGGGGGGGGGTTTGCCATGGGCACCTCCCCCCCTCCTCTCCTAGGCCCGAACCCTCGAGTCTACCTATAAAGACTTTATGTGTAACAATTCTGATCTATAACAGAATGGTCTACGGTTATATGGTATAGGCTACTTCTCCCCCACCACGGCTATTCACCTAGCCAGTGTCGGGAGGGGCGTTAGCTGCTTCCTCACCGGGCTCGGTTACCTTTCCTGCCCTCCGCTCTCAACCACTCTTAACTAGCACGTGATTGCCTCCACCTCACCTCCCACCTACCGCATCGCATGCTTAGCAACCAGCTGTACTGGTTTCACTATACCAATAATAGTACATTTGTCGCGGCTTCTAGCCGCTTAAATTGTATTTATTGGTTTGTGAAACCAGTACAGCTTCTACTGTCCCACCCACCTCCCGATGCGGCAGGCACTCACTTCTTTCTCATTGGAGTGGACGAGCGGTATTCAGCGGAGGAGGGGCTTAATACCTCACCTCACCACCACCAGGTGGCTCCACTATCAGTACAGCGCCAGATTTGAATTTTATTTACTTCTGATGAACGTCACGGAATTGACCCTTCCAACCCAGATTATGCCTACACGGGGCCTGGGCTTGTGAAGGGGCCTATTCTATAGCAACCAGCTGTACTGGTTTCACAAACCAATAAATACAATTTAAGCGGCTAGAAGCCGCGACAAATGCACTAATATAGCCGCACGGCAGCTGACAGGAATAGAACAGGAAGGCTCGTCACATCGACTGGTAAAGTATGTATTAGGCTAGGGTAAGGCCAGGAATAGTTGCATGAATCTTGGACATTCCTTTTAAAATTTTGAATAAATTTAGAAACTTAGTGACTCGAAATGCTACTTAGCAGCTGCAACCTGAAGATTGCCAATATATTTCTTAAATAGGAATATTATATGAAAATGAATGGCCAGTTACCGTAATTATCATGATAAAATTTTTCGTACTGAATATTCAATAAATTTTATGCACTTATTTCCAGTTTATTACCAAATATAGTGGACGTCCTGTGGACCACCCAAAAAGTCACCATGGACCACCAGTTGAGAACCACTGCACTACTACATCCTATTTTCCCACTTTAATAATCTCTAACTACCCTCCCTTCCCCTCGCGTCTGCTAGCCTATCATCCCCCATGCAGTCCATTCCTCTTTTAACTCCCCTTCCCCCTAACCCTTCTAATTAAAGAGAAACAAACACTATATAGAAATGAGGAATAAGCCAACATGTACAAAAGACAATTAAAAATGACAAAAATAAACGCAACCTTCAGGACTTTGGTTTCATGGTGTAGGTGGTCTGTGTGTCTATTAGTAGCTGCATAGCCTGTCTATGTTTTTAACACTATGTTCTATATTGTCTGTAGAGTGTCGATGGAGTTACGTACCTCAGTATCATTCCAGATGACGTGCAGTTTGTAGTTCCTGAGCACGGTGGGGTGTTCGTTGACGTGCTTCACCGCTAGATTGAGGGCCGGCATCACCCCGCGCCCCAGGGAGTGTTTCGGCCCCTGTCCCACCTGAAGGAGAAAAGAGACACTAGTATTAGTTCAAGATATCATGGGTTAGGCTAGTTAGGTTAGGTTTGGCACTCTGCATCCATAAAACATTACATAACTAGAATCTGTGTAGTCATCATTTATCAAGTATGGTACTTGCATTCATCCAGATTCTAGTGGGTAAATAAAGGTACAGTAGGCTACGACATGACGGTATTTGTTCTCATCAGACAGATACACAAATAGATAAGCAAACTAACCAATTGCAAACTATAACCTTCCAGCGTAGGAAGTTATTCCTGTCAATGCATAACCCCAGGACATCTCACTGACGTGCCTGGGGTCACGGGCATAACACTTGACGAATATTTTTGCCGAACCAATAAGGAAATTGACTATTAAATGACTGCCTCTGATCAGTCTGATGCCGGATTGCAGGCAAGGTCTGGGATCGTCTACTAGCCCAACGTATCGTACAGTACGAGGTGCCTCCACCACCTACTGTATCCACCCTCATCCTCTCCCCTCCCACTCCACCACTGTTATTCTCCGTCAGTATTCACTATCATTGCAAAATAGCTTAATTGTATCATCAATGTTAAAATGCGCTCATTCGTAAGGGGTCTGATTACCAGGTAATGTCGATCGAAAATTTCGTGCTAACGCAATTTTGCGAGTGCAAAACCTTGATGACACCGGATTTAATATCTCAATGTAATTAATATATTATTAATATATTCATGATATAAGCTGTAGCGTACAAAATACATATAAATGATTGGATTGGGGATGTAAGATCTCCTTAGTCAGGAAACGGTGATAGTGATGGGACAGCAAGCACGAAGGAACATAGTGAATGAAAGGCAAAAATTAATCGAAAATCCAATTGTCCCCTTGTTGGCAAATACCTAAGAAGTGAGACTGCACCGCCGCTCCTCACATAGAGTGCACACTGCAGTGACTGCACCTGCACTGGGCACCACTTCGGTGCACTGCTACACCTCCCCGTCCCCAAGGCGCTACCCGGTATGTGTAGCCAACCAGCATATTGAGATGTTGCCATCTTACTTATGTTTTTCTCTTTAGACATTTAAATTATTTCACATTGTTTACTCTTTTTTCATTATCAATTAAATAATGTACAGTGTTGGACAGCGTATACGGAAACAACCATTACACTATCATACAACAGAATGGTTCATAAATATATAGATAAAGTCATAATGCCATAACTGCGTCTGTATTGAGCAACAGAGCGAGTGACGGCTGGTGGTGGCGGACGAAAGGCAGGGACAGGGGTGAGGGAGGACGGGAGGGAAGGAGAGGAACGACAAGAGGATGAGAAAGAAGCAAAGTGGAATAAAGAACAAGAAACAAAGAGGAACAGAGGAAATAAAAGGAAGGAAGCAAAAATAACAAGTAATCCTTATCGTTAATCTGCCTCGCCTGTCGATAGCACAGCAACAAGTACTTTTACCTCCATTTCGCAACGTTTCTTTTTATGATTAAATAATCGCTAGTATTAGAGAACGGCTAAATCAACAAAGAGTTTCGCTCTGAATCGTATTTTTTTGTTTTCAGTCTTATGATAAAAGGTAATGATCAAAATCGTGCACGGAAAAATATATTGGTAATAAAGTGACTAATTGGAGGCGGCCCCACACTAGCCTAATCCATCTAGCGTGGAATAGGGAGTGGGCGGGGCTTAGAAGCTGTGGTGCAGGTATAGCCTATATTACCTCACTGTTCTTCATCACTCCCTTCAAGTCAGCATTGGTAGTTGGTAAGTACTTATTAAACTTATTTTTGGTATATCAGATCTGATATATAAATCCTCACGGTATTTCGGTTATAAGTAACTTTGTGTGAACTAATGAGAGCAACCTTATTACTCGTTACTACAATGTTTTGTTTTTTGGCTTGTATTTAAAATAAAATCCATTATTATATTCCACGAGGAAAGTGGTGTGATTATTGTAAAGTATAAGCCTATATGAATATATCGTATCGTTTGTAAGATACACACATTATTCACAGGCCGGAAGGAGAGACGAAAACTGGGGTTGGTGGGGGATGCCTGTGTGAGGGGCGTCAGGAAAGATATGGTAGTATGAGAGATATTTTTTAACACTCGCAATCCAAATTATGTATCCAGGCTTGATTCGAATAGCCTGATGGAGCATTAAACGAACTCAAGCATATATAAAACAGGATAAATGCTATAATTGGTTCACTAGTATGTCAAATGATTCGAAACCTAAACAAGACCTGGATACAAGTTTTGGATTGAGAGTGTACAGTACAAAACAGACGAGTATTTCGCAGCAAAAGTTCCGAGTACTTGACGTATCTCAGAAATCTAACGTAAAAATAGTTCCATGAATGGTTGATGTGGCAACACCTGAGGAAAACGAAGGACTATGGGGAAGGCAAAATGGCTCCTGAATGATGCTTACCACACTCGCCTATTCTCTGGACCCTTCACCTCCACATCAGCTCTCTCTCGGCACGTGTATTCTCCATGTGCAGAAAGACCTCACATGTTTACCATCGAGAAACCTGTAGTCTCCTATATTTACTTTGCTTTCGAGGCACAGTGGTTAAATCCGGACTTAAAAATACAACCGCGTTCACAAACATATCTTAAAACACTCGTCACCACACGTGGGTAACTGCGCAGGGGAACTGTGGAAGCTTGATCTGACCTTGAAATCTCTCTCTCTCTCGTTGCCTGCTAGTCCTTTTAAATGGGTAAGCATTATATCATCATTTAAATTATGATCATGAATGTATTTATTACAGTGTAATATAACAATTCGTTATTAGTTTTGTTTAACACTAATTCGCAATGCATTTATAAGTATATTTAAAAAAATATTCCTACATTTAAAACTGTAAGTTGTGAATGACGATGACATACAGTTAATGCCACACCTCACCATCGGAAACACGTCAGGAGATTAAACGAAAATAAATTATGTTAGTATAGTAGAAATCTTTCGTAACTGTGTGCCATTATGTCAGAGTGCATTCATATAGCTTATATCTTGATCTAGTCATAACGAAACTAACCGAGTCTTTGTGGGTTCCAATAAGGAGAGATGTTACAATGTAGCCTAATCTATCCAAGCAGCAGGGAATGCCTTGTCTAAACTCGAACCTGGTAAAGTACACAAGTGACTACAGGATTCCCAACAGTGACAATACCTCCTTAATTAAGTACTCCTAGGGTTGGATTCGTGATAAGGCGAATGGGATTTTTATTACCATTACTACTGAGATATATTTACATATGTGTAGGAAAGAAAGTGTGCATGGTTCCCTTTGGCTGGCATTTGGCGTCATCAAAGTTGCATTGTCAAACTAACTTTAAAATAAGCTTCTTTTGGGGTGTTATAAGCAGTCCCATTACTAACAACATTTTCATTAATATTACTTCTTGCCTTTGTCAGTACTGTATACAACATTCTTGGATTATGTTTCAATTTGTATTAACTTTGTTATTATATTTCTCCTAAATACCTATTTTACTTTAAAGTTCCCTATCAAAATATGAATACTAGATAATTAAAGCGAATGAAAACATTCACGATCTCCACGATGTATCTAGGCAACTTGAGATATCACCGACCACCATTAATAAATTTGTCAGTCAGTCCATTAAGTGTTCGTAGAAGTCGTTAAGGACCCTGTGATCGTATATGAAACTTGGTGGCTTCTGATTCCTCCTGACTATGCCACGAAACTAGCTCCTTCAATATAAGTGGTGTTTCGTGGCAATAATTGAAGGACTCTCTAACCTCCAATTTTCTGACTACATCACGGGGTCCTTAAGTATGTATCTCTTCTGAACTCGGCTGGTAAATTTGGTATCTCAAACCTTTGTTATTGTATATTTGTTATATCATAGCTTATGAGGAGTTGTGTGTTGCAGTCAGTTTATTGCAGATGTTGTTGCTGCTGCTCTTAATTAATTAAATCTCCAACTCTTCCTCCTAACCTTTTCCTGGTCGTCATCCTTTTCCTCGTTCTCTCCACCTTTCTCCCCATCTCTTACACTCTGCTTTTCTTCCAGACTATATTCTACCATCATTACTTTTCTTCCTCTCCATCATCATATCTACCATCCTTCTCTTATCCCATTCTATCCTTCCTCTTCTTCGCCTTCGTCCCTCTTCTAGTCCTTTTTCACCTTCCTCTTATCTCTTCCCATTTCATACTCTTTCTATCTCCCTTCGTCCTTTTCCTCCTTGTCTATCCCTCCCTCTTCTTATTCCTCTTTCTACCCAATTCCCTCCTTCACTCTTTTTTCTCCTCTTACCTACTCTAACCCCTCCTTTCTCCTTCTATTCCTTCCACTCCATCCTCATCCTTAACGTACACCATTCTCATCCTCCTTCCTGCTTTTCATCCACTTACCCAATCCGCACCCATCTCTTCATCCTCTTCCTATCTCTCCCAATCTTCCCCTCCCACCTCCTCCCTCTCATTCCAACTCCAATACCTTACTTCTATCTCTCCCAATCCTCTCTCCCCTTCTGCCCCCTCCCTCCTACTCTTCCTGCTATCCCCCCCCCCTTTCCCCTACCATCCATCCTCCTATCCCACCTCTCCCCCCCGACCCCCACCCCCACCCCCCATGCCAACTTGGGAGTCCCGCAACTCCCAACTAAGCGACATGGGGTCCGGAAATGAACTTAACTTGTGACGTCCCAGGCCCAGTCCAGACTTTCCCTCACTCTATTGGCTGTCCTTGAACTTTTATTTTGTGTGTGTGTGTGAGAGAGATAGAGAGGGGGGGGGAGAGATAATGAGGACGACGTATGTGTGTGTGTGTGTGTGTGTGTGTAGGGGAGAGGAGGGAGAGACAGACAAACAGAGACATACAGACAGAAAGTTAATGAGGACCTCGTATGTGTGTGTGTGTGTGTGTGTGTGTATGTTTGTAACAGACAGAGACAGACAGAAATACTGTAATGGCACGATGTGCGTGTCAGGAAGAAAGAGATCAAGATAGAGAGATATTAGACCGATGTGTGTGTGTGTGTGTGTGTGTGTGAAAAGAAGTACGCCTCTGAGACCAGGCTTTTATTCCTATCAAAAGGGTACTAAGAAGGAACACACACAGACAGACAAGTAGACAGACATTGATACAGACAAACAGACAGACATTTATTCAGATATACAGACAGACAAATAGACAGACATTTATAAGATAGAGAGACGGAAAAATTGACAGACATTTATACAGAGACAGAGACAGACATTTATAAGATAGACAACGTGAAAATAGACAGACATTTATACAAAGACAGAGAGACAGACCTTTATACAGGTAGACAGACGGATAAACAGACAGACATTTATACAGACACACAGACAGATAAATAAATATACATAATATTATACAGTAAACATACAGACAGACAATATAGACAAGAGGCAAAGTCTTACTATCTGATGGAGTATAATATTTAGAATTTGTTTTCCCGTGGGCCTTGTGATCCTCTCCTCCCTGTCTCTCTCCCTCCTTACCCCTTCCCCCCCCTCCCCCTTCCCCTCTTCCCTCGCTGGTCTGAGAGGATCAAGGGATAACGGCCGGTCACTTCCCAAGCAGTCAATACATGGCCACACAAGAAATAACGTAACATAAAAATAAAAAAAATAAACGGAATAGAAACAGCAGCTAGTAGATATTATAGGATAGATTATTAAAGATAGGAATGATAGATAGTATAAGGTATATAACGTGAATAATTATAAATACGTGATGAATTGTACCGATTATATATATATATATATATATCAGTGTATATGATTAACGTAATAATAAGTAAAGGGATTAATATACAAATAAATAAACAAATAAAGAAATAAACATACGTATAATACAAATATAATAAAAGCGGCGATGCGTACAAAAAAAAAAAATTATCCACGTCCCACCTGCACCAGTCGACAAAACCCCCACAGAAGGAGACAAGACGGAAATGACAAGACTCTGAAATGTCTCCCTAACTCGGCATTACTGGATGCCTTGATGTGTTTCCAGAGATCATTCCCTGATATTCCATCCATTTAGTCAGAGTAATAGCAATATTCTACTCTTCCTCCTCCTTTTCCTCCTCCACTTCCCCCTCCTTCGCCTCCTCCTCCTCCTCCTCCTCTTCCTCCTCCTCCTCCTCCTCGCTCTCTCAACTTTTTCTGCTACTCGGATAAGAAGGAAGGAATGAGGGCAATATGTGGCCGGTGTTGCTCGGAATTGCCAACATCGTAGGAGAAAAATAAATTAATTGACCTCACAATGACATCCACAGGGACTCCCACGATGCCCAAAGTGGAACTGTAAATGAAACTTAAGACAATTTAATGCACTCTCCTCCCCTCACATTTTATATACGGTATTCTATTACAACTCTGTCCTTCCTCCTCCAGTCTTCCTCCTAACTAACACTGGTTCTCCTTGCGTGCTGGTATGATGGGTCCATATAGCAAGTACTGTACAGCTCGCCACACTCCTGGGAGGCCAACCCACCGTTGTCAACGTTGGCCGAGGGAGGGATTTGAGGAGGATAAGTGGGTGCCTGTACAAGAGAGGTGAGAAATTATGCTTGACGAGGTGAGAGATAAGTGGAATCTTTATTAAAGTACGAAAATATACCCGGTTATCAATGATTTATAAACTGACATTTGTGTAAATTATTAACATCATTAAAGGTTAGATCAACATTTTATTATTTTGATATAACACAAAAACAACGGAGGTAGCATTATTGTATATTATATTCGTATTGTATTCAATGGTTATTATCAAGCAATAAAATCTGTAAAATACTTACACAATAACTCCATCAGAATTATGAACCAGAATGCTCTTTATTAAATGAAGCAAATGTAAAATGCCTTCATATTGCATATGTCAATTGTTGATACCACGAACACACACTTCCATATCCCCGGTATATACCTAACAATTTATAAACGTAGTGTCAAATATCAAGGCTCACATAATCCCTCACATGATAGCAGCCATGCAATATTCTGAATACTCTTAACAATAGCCTTGTTGTATTGAATGTTTGGTATTTTATTATGAATCTCTTGGTATGTCATCTGTGTCTAAGTCTCATAAATAATTATTTAAGCAGATAATAATTGTGAGAAAAAGCCAGGGTGATTGAACCTGACATCCACAGGCTTTTGCGTATCATTTAGAGATTGACGTTGAGATACAGACAAAGAAGAGAGATACAGAGCAAAAATAATTATTTTTGACACTTAGACACAGATGACATACAAAGAGATTCATATCAAAATACATTCAATACAACAGGCTATTATTAAGAGTATTCCCTCCCACCAGTGAATGGTTCGAGCGAGCGGAGCTCACTACAAGTGTTTCCGGGATAATATCTCCGCTAACGTTGACAACGCTGGGTGGGCCTGGCAGGAGTGTTGCCAGCTGTACAATGAACTACGTGGACACATTATATTGTTCATTGTCAGCGCCCACGCATATCATTTCTCGCAGATTAGATCATCTCTGCCTGTTCATAATTATGATGCTGATGTGAACCCCTAGTGAATGAGAGTATTAGGCTATCCGGAACACTCGCAATCCACAACCCTTGACCCACCTGAGTCGAAACCAGAGATCTGAAACAGGAGGTTCATGGACGACATCCATCATGAGCCCATCCATACCACCATGAAGCTACACACATTTCGAACCATTGGAGGCTGTCGTCCAGAAACTTCCTGCTTTGACTCAGGTGCCCGGGCTAGTTTATTGTTGGTTGCGAGTGTAGTGGCACGAGTCTATGATGTCTGTAGATCTGGGACGTGTAAGAAGGTTTTTTTTTTTTTTTTTTTCAATCTAGGGACTTTTGCGTGTCAGTGTTTCACATATGTCGCACTAGATGACACAGTGAAGCTTCAAGGTGTTGCGTTAGTTCTTTTCTGCCGCACTGAATAACGGCATCTTAATTATTCACGAACTATTCCGAGAGCAACTACTATTACCAGCATTCATAGCATCTTCGAATATAATCGCTCATATCCTATGCTATGAATTGGTGATCATATTGTAGGGGATACTGTGCTCTTGACGCGTCGGTATAGCCAGGATACCTCGAAGAAGATTGATTGATTGATTGATTGATATTAGGCGCCGCAACAGCGAGGTCATATAGCGCCAGAAAAAGGTGATAGAGAGGTGTGACAGAAACCCCGAAGAAGAGAGGGAACTATTCAGATCACCTTGAAAAATTACAGACGTTTGGCGTGTACTTGATGTGACGTTCAATTGGTCTGCTGGCCATCACACCATACAACGTGTTAAGGATCCTGTGATTGTGTATGGAACTTGATGGCTTCTGATTCCTCCTGACTATGCCACGAAACAGGGGTCCTTTCAGTATGGATGGTGTTTCGTGGCAATGTTTGAAGGACTCGCTAACCTGCAATTATCTGACTACATCACGGGGTCCCTTTACGCCTCACCCGATAGAAGCTGGTCTTTTAGTGCAATGGCTTATTTTATTACTGACATATAATTTTAACACATGTGGCAACTATGTCTATAATAGCCATAGAACGATCACGAGTACGATACCAGTCATAGAATCAATATACTACTGGAACCAGGATGTGAATGTGAAAGTGGATATGAGGCAGTATGTTAAAGAGGGAAGTACAGTGTTGATAAATCTGGAGCAAATTATATCTCCAAACTCTTTTAAGCAACAGACCACCAATATTTGTGTTCATCCGATCCTATTTCCTGGCATACTTTGGAAGAATCAAAATGCTCTGATGAATGAAAATTATACAATCCCCTTTTTTAAGCTGTGGAGTGTGGTAGTTCATAATTATGGGTGACGTGTGTTGGAGTGAGTCTTTGTGGAGGTGTGAAGAGCATCCGTCTGTACACGTCATCGAGAACACTTCATCGCCGGGCAGTCAAGTCAAGTCAACACATAATTGATAATTACCGTACGCTTACTTTACTTTCTGGACAGACCGGATTCACACACAGACCTACAAAGTAAAAGCTGTCCAAGCAGGAGGTGAGTACATTACATACATTATCCATTGAGCCACGAGGTTCCTACTGTAAATAATAATATCACGTTTATTATTGACTCCACTTAGACGTGTTTGGCTTACATGAGTTTTGGTTCATGATTAAACAGTCGGTTCCACATGGCTTTATACAACTATAGCGCTGTTAGTGTTTCCCAGTGAAGTTTATATCACCAGCATTTATGTTCGTGGATTAGAGGCATTGTCAGAGTTCCCAATTGCTATTATTATCGACTTGAATCCAGAGGTCGAAACTCTCGGGACATAAACATTTTGTGAAGAATAGTTTATCAAGGCTATATATATGTTTAAAGCGGGAGTGGAGGCGGCTGCAAACATATTAAGATGGTGTGGGGAAGGGGGTAAAATAAATCCATACTCAGATGTTGGGCATGAAATCAGTGAGGCTCCTTCTCCTCCCCACCTCCCTGCCACCGACCACCAATAAGCACTTCCTATCTCACCAGCTGGACTAATTACTTCATTAGTGAGTTCCGGACCACTATCAGCTGCATGGCTCACTCCCTCCCTCCCTCCATCCCTCCCTAGCCTGCGCCTCCCTTCGGATACATACCCTCCGTTCTCTCTCTCTCTCTCTCTCTCTCTCTCTCTCTCTCTGTTTGGTAGTCATCTAACTTTGGTCGTGTGTGTATGTGTGTGCGTTATTCTGTCTCTATGTATGAATGTATAGTATATAAATATAATATGTATATTGGCGTTGACAAATGACGAATAGTGCAAAATAGGTTACGTGTATTACCATTTGCAGAAAAATAAGAACAACTTAAATACATCTTCCCTCTTTATACCATCTTATTTGTATGATAACTATGTGCATTTATCTATATACTTGTACCATGAGGAAAGATACGATAATTATGACACATGACATTACACTCTTATATCACGGCCATTGACATAAAACCTGAGTGATGTGACTATATAGGAATATGGCCCCTTGACTCACTCTGATATCACCTTTCTGACGTCTTATTCGCTAATGCATTCTCCTCTCTCTCTCTCTCTCTCGTCTCTCTCCTCTCTCTCTCTCTCTCTCTCTCTCTCTCTCTCTCTCATTCCTGACCACTGCTGACCTGACTCTTGTTCTCTCTCTCTCTCTCTCTCTCTCTCTCTCTCTCTCTC
>JAWQEG010004660.1:0-12558 GCA_033782935.1 Petrolisthes cinctipes | reverse complement strand
ATTTTTTAGTCATCACCTATAATGATGCAAATTCTAATGGCTGCTCTAAGGTCAGAGTTGGTGAGACTCGTTCTCAGGAAACTGGCGGCAGCTAAACAATCCTCCAGAGATATCTTTCCACCCTGGCCTGGCTCAGGGCAGCCAAATGAAGTGAATTTTGAAGCTATAGGCTACTTGTCTTGGGGCTATATTAATGAGCAACACCAAAGCACGAATAAGGCTGAAGTGTACAGTACGTAGCCAGACCTTTGTGTGAATAGTCGCATGTGAGACTGGTTGCTCAGACATGAAAGAAGTTCACCTTCAGAAATCTCTCCGGAGTTGATTCTGTGGTTTGCTGACCCGTGCCAGGTTGAAGGTTCATCTGACAGCTGCGTCCACATCTCTGTAGTGCACTAAAACTCTGAAGATCATTGAGTTCGTTCTTGGTAGTGCAAAGATGAGGTGTAGCCGTGAGAGTAATTGAATGAATATACATTATATGTAAATAGACACCAGTGCCTGGTTCTCGTAGTTCTATGTACACATATTTCTCTCGCAGAAAATTTGAAATACATATTGCTTAAGCTAAAGCAGTTTCGTATATATTTGAAGTAAGCACCTGCACAATGACACTAGTACCTGCTTTGGTTGTTGACACATCAGAACAATTATTGTGTTTAATTACTATAGCAATATTCACAATTTTAAACTACTTCCTTAAGTTGAACAAATAAACTCAGAAAATTTCTCAGTCTCTTGCAAGAGAAATGTTAAACTTGGAAATATGAAATGCTCTTAGCTTCATGGGAACTTTTGCAACTTTTTGATATCACCAACTCAGGTATTAAATATGAGTATCCACAATGAACAAAACATAGAGATATTTCGTACCATAACGTTCAGCTTCCATGTACCGTACGTGAATGTGTTCTTGCTCTGCACACGTGTTTGTCATCACGTAGACTGATTTTTAATACTGTGTTCAAAGGCTAATGATCAGCTCTACATTCTAATAAGTACCGTATAAAGAATGGAGATCGTCTTTAGTTACAGTAGACCAGTGTAAGCAAAATTATATATGTACCAAGAGGCCTATTAAATACCACTATATTCCCTTTGTCATGATCACATGTCACTAAACTATACTCATTTGGTGACCATCACAAACCAAGCATGAAACTTGTTTATCACTTGCAGCATCGCTTCTCAAAGGGGGGTTACAAATTCGTGGACAGATTGAAGGATTTCTGATTCCTCCAAACTATTACAGAAAACAAACTTATGGCTCAGTACACGAGAAGGAAACTTGTGTTGTAACATAGTTTGGAGGAAGCAGTATTACCCCAACCTGCCCTCATCAGAAGACCCCCTTCACCTAGTGGGCAGCCTGGGTAGGAATAAGCATTTTCAATTTATAGGACCAAAGATTATTATGCACAACTTTCTTACATGAATTACATATACACCACAACAACACCATAAGTTTCTAATATTTTTTTCTGAAAACGAATAACACCATAAGAACATATTTTTCTGGGCATTGTTAGTTACTTTCTGCAAAGGGTATTAATTAATGCAATTTGATTATGGTTATAATTGGAATTTATTCACAGGAAACCTAAATATCATTATGTTTCAAATAATATCTCCTTTGCAAATTAAAGCCATATTGATTAACATAATGTCACTCTAAATGATAAAAAATGCTTATAGCTAAAACAGTACTTTAAAGTGGTATTAAAAAAATGGACAATAAAATAACCAATAGTCATAATATAATGGCACTACTATTATGCTAGCAATGACAAACATATTAATACAAACTTCATGTTATATATCTTATAAAAAAAAAAATTCTCCCAATGTCAAATGCGCAATACAAATGTTGATGTGAACATACAGGTTTCTCCAGGTGTAATTATAATATGAAGGTAATTTATTATATTAATCAGTATATATAGTATATAAGTGGGCTCACACTGAAGCAGTATACAGATCTTTTGTATTAGAGAGAGAGAGAGAGAGAGAGAGAGAGAGAGAGAGAGAGAGAGAGAGAGAGAGTGTGTGTGTGTGTGTGTGTGTGTGTGTGAATGTGTGTGTGTGTGTGTGTGTGTGTGAATGTGTGTGTGTGTGTGTGTGTGAATGTGTGTGTATGAGAGAGAGAGAGAGAGAGAGAGAGAGAGAGAGAGAGAGAGAGAGAGAGAGAGAGAATCCTATATACTGTAACTTCTATTGTTTCAGTAAGGTCAGCGTGTCATCTCACTCTAGCTATCTATTTATCTATCTATGTGTATTTATATATGTTCACTCCGGCCTCAGAGTGAATGCATCAGATGTCAGAGTTGCTATATCCTTAATTACACTCTGATTGCTGCCCCCTCACCATTCCCATCATCACACTGTCATTACCATCATCATCATCATCAATCATCATCATCATCACAAAATTTTCACTTCCTCGCTTACATTATGTATATTTTCTCACCCACTTTGTACATACAGTGAATAAAGAAGATGTGCATAAACTGTATATTTGTTATTATATACTGAATTTCCTTAGATAATACAAAAGCATGAGTAAAGGTATACGATTGGAAAGTGGAAGTGAAAATAATTCGCCTATATCCAAAAAATGTCTTCACAGAAATTTCTTAAAGGAATGTAAATTTTTATGATGGAGAAATACAGGGCAAGTAAGGTCACTCCACAGTTTACCTCTGTAGCTTAATTAAGGAATACATATATAGGCTAAATACATACATGATATTTTAGTTGGGGTTGGATTGCAAGAAAATTTGTAGGGGAACACAATTTATCAAGTTTTGAGGCAATAGTGAAGACGTGTGTGTGTGTGTGTGTGTGTGTGTATTGATTGGTGTTACCCTGGGCCTCGGTAACGGGCTCCTTGAAACTTATGTCCAGTATCGAGGCATAAGGAAAACATTAATATTACTCTAAGACTAAGTGGTATACTATAGAGAAAGAGTTCTTCACATTATAATCATTACTATAAGAGGCAATATTTATAAAGCATACTCCCTCCTTTGCTCAACCTGTCGTCTGTCAAAAATATCACCACTTCCATGACCGCAAAATACTGTGTATATACTGAGAATAACTAAAGCAAACAGTGCCCTCTCTATCACATACACAAATTGCAAATGAACAATAAAAGTCAGCAGTTATGTATATTATTGCCTTAGTTGTTGTTGTTGTTGTTGAAGTTCCTCAAGCTGTCTGTTATTGCCTTAGTTATTTGATACACTATCGAGTTTTTCTTGGCGTGTAAAGTGTATGTATAAGGCCGCTGTCAGTATTGCTGGTTCTAAATACATAGACGCCTGTGCCGGGTGCCCAGTCGTGTAAAACAAACTATATCACAGAAAATATGTTATCAGATAATTACCAATATTCTCCTTATTTTTTTAGCACCTCCCGTGTTCTGAAATGATGATCAAAATAATAAATAGGCTTGAGCAGTAATAACAGTTTCACGGCCTTATAAATAGATATGTTCACAAAGGACTGGTCTAAAGATCTTATCTGATTTAATACAGTTGAAAGTCTTGAAGAGTCCTTGGCTGCACAAGCGGATACAGTTTCGTGGTGCCAATCCCATACCAGACTGTCACAGAAAATAATATAGTGTTATAATCATTCATTCATTAAGGGGGTGCGGGAATAGGGGGACAGGCTTAGGGGGGGTGGGGTTTAGGGGTGGGGGGGGTTTGGGGGGGTGGGAGTAGGGGGACAAGCTTGGGGGGGAGGTTAGGGGGGGGTACGGGAATAGGTTACAGGCTCTCTACCCACCCCAAGCCTGTCCCCCTATTCCCCCCCCCCTCCCAGTCTCCCCCCCCACAAGCCTGTCCCCTACTCCCGCACCCCCTTAAGTTAACAATATCAAAGCAAAATGTAATAATTAAAAATAAGCAATTGTTGGAAAAATGGAAAACTTGGCAAGATACTGACATGTTGATACAAATAAATAAACTGTACACTCGTGATACGTAATCCCTGACCAGAGACGAACGGCAGGCACCACACACACACACACACACCCTGCATTCGAACTCAGCCTCTATAGGTGTACTGGGTGGGGAAATGAGCAATACCAGGCGATTCAAAGCTTTCTGCTCCTCCCACTCTGGTCAGAAATTATGTATCACGAGTGTACTATCATATTGTTTTAAGAATTACTTGTAGAGTCTCAAATACCTGTCACTCCCTCATTACATTAGTTGAGAATCACAATAAAATAACTCTTTATCCTAAGATCCAGGCATAGGGAAGAGTATCGAAAAAATAATATATATATATGATGAAAGGATTTAAAAGATGGTCTAGTGAGTAGGACTGAGGCTGCTAACATGTACAGTCGCAATCCAAAATATGTATCCAGGTTTGCTTCGAATAGCCTGATCGAGTATTAATTTAGCGAGCTCAAGCAAATATGAAACAGGATAAGCGTTGTCATTGTTTCACTAGTATGTCAACTGATTCGAAACTTCAACAAGACCTGGATACAAATTTTGGATTGCGAGTGTACGGTACTCACATCGACGATTGTAAATGTGTTGGCCAGTTCAGTCTTCTCGAAGTATGTCCCGTCTATCCATGTGACCGGATTGTACTCGTCAAAACTCATCGCAACCCACACCCCAACTTCGTCTAGGTCTGGGTGAGATGGAAGGGAGCGGCGTGTTACATATTACAAGTGTCTTCTAGTAATCTTAAAAATCTGCTATTTTCTACTTCTTAAGGGAATAATTCTGTGTAGACTAAATGGATGGTTGCAGTGTCATCCCATGTACACTCGCAATCCAAAATATGTATCCAGGCTTGTTTGGAATAGTCAGATTGAATATTAAGCGAACTCAAGCAAATATGAAACAGCATAAGCGTGTAATTGGTTCACTAGTATGTCAATTAATTCGAAACTTCAACAAGACCTGGATACAAATTTTGGATTGCGAGTGTACACCAGGAAACATAAGTGTACAGAACCAGGGGAATCTGATTCATAACAAAGGCTGGAAATGGTATAGAGTCATGTAGCGATATTAGCCTATAGTATATAACCGTTAGAGAGAATTAATGTTCCTTCTTGTTGATAACACCCGTCGTGGGTCAGCGGTAAGAACATTGTCACTCTGATCCATAAAACACTGGTGTGCTGGTTCGAATCTTGGTGATGACGGAGGATACGTACTGTTCATCCCTCCCTGTAATCCCTGTTCATCCCTCCATGTAATATAAGCCTCATATGAACTAAGTTACCCCATTATATCCAACCTACATCCGCGTATTCTTTGAACAACACATTTGTCTAGATATAGGGGCAAACTCAAGCAAGTTTCCCCTTGCATCGTTCCACTGATTGTTGGGACTTGGACTAAAAGTAAATAAAGAACTGAAAAATAAAAAAATAAATACTATTGCCTCCACCAGTGGTAGGTTGGTGGGTGGCCTCCTGCAGATCAGACTGTGTGTAAACTCTGTCAAACTCCCAGCATTCACACAGTCATACATCACATCACGGATTGTCCCTCAATTGTCCACTGTAGACTCCCTCACCTACTGTACTCTATCGTGGTATGTGTGACTAAATTATTAACCAGAACAATGTCCTAGAAAATATCCTTAATCTATTTCCTGAGTTTTGTAGCCCCTAGCCATATCAACTTATAATCTTTCCTGCATTATAAACTTACAATTTTCCCTGCATTATAAACTTACAATTTTCCCTGCATTATAAACTTACAATTTTCCCTGCACTATAAACTTACAATTTTCCCTGCACTATAAACTTACAATCTTCCCTGCACTATAAATCTTAACTCTCTAATACAAGAGTTTGTCGGTACCGTACTCTGGGTCTTGCTCTAAGTCTAACACAACTGGTCATTTATCTATCTTATCCCTTCATTAACTCGTTGGGTTCCTAAACGCAATGTGACTAGATATCTCAAATAAATATGGTTATGATTCTTCACGTATCCAACTCATTGTTTACACCACAGGCAAAGACATGAAGTGGGCATCTCTCTATTAGCCCTCATCGTGTGAAATGGCTATTATAAAATTAATGATAAGTGGGTTAATGTTAGGAATTGTCTTTCCTGGGCCAACAAACATACTGCAATGTTTCAAATTTTTCTGTTCTGAAGTTCATATGAATTTAACTGATGTTAGCTATTCGAGACTTTATGAAAAAATAGATGAATAATATAAACCGACTTAAAGTACAGCCACAATCAAATAATCACCGACACTTTCCTTCCATCATGCAAATAAATCAGTATCATATCAAACTAAAATCTTACAACACTTTACGTCAACTCGACCTCCTCAATCATTATTATGAGGTGCTGCAAAATCATACACGTGTTGTTCTTTATTACCAAGATATTTACTACGATGGAAGGAAAGTGTCGGTGGATATTTGATTGTGGCTGTACATGACTATACGAAAATAAATAAAATCTTACATTGGTCGATGGCTAAGCGTACTTCATCAGACTGTTGGATTGTAGTGATGACCGCTGGTTCTCCATCCTCAGCAACACATATATCTTTTACTCTATAAGTAAACCCTTCAGTCGTGGTTGTTTTACTCGCAAAATACCTCTTATCTGGTGAAAGAGGTAGTCAATCAGTGAAGATTATACTCATGTTATACGAGTACCAAACTTGATAAATGTTAAGATACTCACTCTCTTATTTTAACATACCTTACTGCAGCTTATGGATTAGGGGGTGGGGGAGTAGGGGACCGGCTTGGAGGGAGGGGGGTGCAGGGGGTGAGGGAATAGGGGGACAGGCTTGGTGTGGGTAGCAAGCCTGTCCCCTATTCCCGCACCCCCCTAACCCCCCCAAGCCTGTCCCCCTACTCCCGCACCCCCCAAAACCCCCCCAAGCCTGTCCCCTACTCCCGCACCCCCCAAACCCCCCCCCCCCCAAGCCTGTCCCCCTATTCCCGCACCCCCTTAAGCAGAGGATCTCTTATGGTCAGATTTAGAGTAATCTTATTCCACCGAACTTTGCTATGAATTAGATATATACTTTTTTAGTATTCTGTTTCCTGGAATAGTTTGGAAAAGCTCTCCATATCACCGACAAGATATTCTCCATAATAATGACTTAAGGGGCCCTGTGATGTAGTCGAATAAATGGAGGTATATGAGTCCTTCAAATATTGCCACGAAACACCACCTATATGGAAGATGCTTGTTTCGTGGTATAATCAGGAGGAATCAGAAGCACCCAATTCTCATCCACGATCACAGGGTTCTCAAGAGCGGGAAGATGGGAATTTCATAAGTCTGGAAGGGAGAGTGAATGTGAATGTAACAATATTTACTGGATAAAGTTATCTGTCCCTTCCTCTGTTACTTTAATTTCACTTTTCCATTTCTTCAGAGAGGGGAAATGTGGTATTGAAGGTGATGATGATGATGATGATGATGATGATGATGATGATGATGATGATGATGATGATGATGATGATGAGGAGGAGGAGGAGGAGGAGGAGGAGGAGGAGGAGGAGTAGGAAGATGATGATGATGATGATGAAGAGGAGGAGGAGGAGGAGGAGGAGGAGGAGTAGGAAGATGATGATGATGATGATGAAGAGGAGGATGAGGAGGAGGAGGAGGAGGAGGATGAGGAGGAGGAGGAGGAGTAGGAAGATGATGATGATGATGATGATGATGATGAGGAGGAGGAGGAGGAGGAGGAGGAAGAGGATGAAAATTATTATGTTTGTATTTTCATCGGGACTTATAGAGGTTGTTATTTAATTACAGACTTAAAATATACCTGTAGTAGCTTTGGTAGTAGTAGTAGTAGTAGTAGTAGTCCTTGTGGTAGTTGGAGTGGTAGTAATCGTCGTGGGTATGGTAGTCGTTTCAGCTGTAGTGGTAGTTGGAGTGGTTGTGGTAGTTGGAGCAGTAGTGGTAGTTGGAGTGGTAGTGGTAGTTGGAGTGGTAGTGGTAGTTGGAGTGGTAGTGGTAGTTGGAGCGGTAGTGGTAGTTGGAGCGGTTGTGGTAGTTGGAGTGTCAGTAGTAGGTGGTTCAGTATCGATTGCGGTAGTTGTGGTCTCAGGAATAGTTGTAGTTGGTGTAATAGTAGTAGTGGTTGGTGAGGGTGTGGTGGTGGTAGTAGCAGTTGTTGGTGAGGGTGTGGTGGTGGTGGTTGGAGAGGGAGTAGTTGTGGTAGTGGTTGGAGAGGGAGTAGTTGTGATAGTGGTAGGAGTGGTTGGAGAGGGAGTAGTAGTGGTTGGAGAGGGAGTAGTGATGGTTGTGGTAAGAGTGGTTGGAGAGGGAGTAGTTGTGATAGTAGTAAGAGTGGTTGGAGAGGGAGTAGTGGTGATAGTGGTTGATAAGGGAGTAGTAGTGGTGGATGGTGGTCCAGTTGTAGTAGAAGCAATAGTAGAGGCAGCAGTAGTAGTAGTAGTAGTAGCAGTAGTAGTAGTAGTAGTAGCTTGAGAATCATCACTACCCTCGGTGTACAAGACTGACAAATCAACAGGCTGTAAGGAAGAGAACTTGACCATATCATCTATTCGCCTTGATTCCTCCAAAGTATGCCAGGAAACAGACCTAGATGAAGAAAAATAAGGGTATCCTGTTGCCTGGAATAGTTTGGAAGAATCATTTGCTCCAGATTTACCACCCAAAATAATGTGCTATATATCCCATTAAGGTACAGCCACAATAAAATAACCACCGACACTTTCCTTCCATCGTGTAAATAAATTAGTATCATATCAAAATATAATCATACAACACCTTACGTCAACTCAACCCCCTCAAATATTATTATGAAGTGCTGCAAAATCATACACGTGTTGTTCTTTATTACCAAGATATTTACTACGATGGAAGGAAAGTGTCGGTGGATATTTGATTGTGGCTGTACAGGACGGATATATCTGGAGCAACTGATACCTCTAAACTATTCCAAGCAACAGGATACCATTATTTTTTTTTATTTAGCTCTGTTCCCTGGCATACTTTGGAGGAATCGAGGCGCTCTAATGTATGTACAGTCACGAGCACAAATAAGTATACAGCTTTGGTTGAAGCTTCGAACAGTCCAATTCACCAACGAGCTAATTCCAATGGAGATCTTATTGTGCATTTATTTACTGTCTCTAGGTATTCGAAGCACGCCTGCATACTTATTAGTGCTCGTGACTGTGCCATAATTGTAGGCTACTGACTCCCCTACACCATACCACAAGCTAACACGTACAGTCAAGTGCAATAATTCTATAACGCCCTAAAACGAAAAGACCCCGATAAAATTATTATTGCAAAACACTAGCGGTTCTTCTCACTAATTTCGGTTTGGAAGATTTATTCATGCAGATGGTTCAGTGTTATTCATCTGATGCGGGAATTTTGTTCGCGACTGTACATTGATGGAGTTTGTTTCGTGACGTAGGTTGGAGGAATTTGGAGTGTCCAATTCATCCTAACTTAAATGACATGAAAGTTATGTCCTGGGATCAACAGACATATTCTACACATACCCAAAAATTCAGTAATGCACGCATACATAGTACACACGAAACATGCTTGTGTGTGTGTGTGTGTGTGTGTGTGTGTGTATTTTCATAAAGGGAGCTAAGACACATTTACACCTCACACCAACTATAATAATCCCGTTCATTATTAGAAAGAATAATTCAATCCATATCATTGAACTTTACGAGAAGCTAAATTATGATATGTATAATTATAAATATATATATATATATCTTGACAATGATAGATGCATTTCTCACAGTCTCTTTAAATGCTCCAAGTGTAGTGTAACTCTTTCACTGAAGGTAAGAGTAAATTACCCTGTGACTTATGGCCTAATAAATGTTTCAAGATATTGATGACCCAGCGCCCAGCGAATAAGAGGCGAGGAGTAATGAATTGGATTGCCAATGATTGCATGATCAATGGCATGATACTTGGACAATAATAAATTGAACATGAATAATATAGTCGACACACTTTGTTGTGAAAGCAGCCTTTGGTAATTAATTACGATAGATTCACACACTCTTTCGTGAATGAAGCCTTTTGTCAGGATACTTGTATGTATGACAAAGTATATATTCATGAGCTAAGATGAAACTAATGATGAACCATTCTTCTTTGTGAAAGGAACTGCCAAACACAAAGCTCGTTTCTGCATGCTATCATTATAACAAGGATATAAAGTACCTGAATGTTGTAGTGTAGAATAGGTGGGAAGTAATTGTAATGCCTGCCGTAATTCACACGTCGGTAATCTGATAATATATTGCTTGACATGAATGATTTAAAAAGGTAATAAATACTATGTGTAACAATTGGCGGGTCATTATTTCTTGCAGGCTATGTATGCGATGAATCAGGTGAGGATTTAGAACTTTAGATGGTTGACTTGAGGAACTTACTGGATGAGGGTGTTTGCTTGTTGTTTGTTTGCGGAAATGGTGTATGTCTGTTGTGATGATGGTTGCCTGTGGTTGTGTAATGTTGCTATCAGGGAGTGTGATGTACTTAATAAACATTTGTATAGAATTTGTTGGTGTTTTGTTCTATAGTTTATTGTGTTGTTAAATCTTTGCCAGTTTAGTGTCTTACGTTCTAGTATTTTGTTGTTTCTTTGTGAGTTATGTGTGTCTGTGGTTGTATTGTCTTGTGTGGAGGGTGTTGGGGATGTGTGTTTCAGTGTGTCGCAATATCCAATGAGTCCTTCAATAATTGGTGTGAAGTTTAGTTAGTGTGCTTTCTGTTGCCTATGGAGATGTGTCTATTGTCTGCATTTTGTTGATCTTTGTGACTGGTGTACTTTTTAGTGTTTCGATGAATTGTTCTGTCTCGTCGTTTGTGTATAAAATCCTTCCAAGTTATCTCTTGAAATTGGGGGTAGGTGTGTCATTGGCCAAAAAATTGACCCTTGTTTTTGTGGTGATCATGACTGGCCAGTGTTCAGATCTTCAAAATATTATTACTCTCCATGATGTTTTGGGGGAAAGTTGAAGGAACAAATATTGCGTCAGGAGATGGTTGGAGGTAAAGGGCTTGATGGGGAACGTGAATAATAATATGCTGGTTAATGTTTTGTTTTTGTTTGTTATCTAAAAGTTCTGTGCTTGGGTTATAGATGTTACGTCCTATATATTAGATCGAAATATGTCCGCTGGAGAGTCACTCTCGGTGACGGGCGAAATTAACATGTGTAATTGTGTGTTCTGTAGTGAGGAGTATAATGATATGGTACTTGCCCGGGCGACTCAGGAACTCTTGCCCCATTTAATTAAGGTTAGATTTTTTTTTCGGTTTGGTCCCTTTGATTGCCATCCATTTGCTTTGGCAGCCACTCGGAAGTGGGTGGCAACACAAAACGCTGCCAAGCCAGGACCTGGGGTGGGGTGGAAGGTGTCATCAACATTTACGTTTCACTTACCTGTGACGACCAGGAGACCTGAGGACTGCCAGCCACTGCCCTGAGAGCAACATGAGGGGACGTGTTAGGGGAACCCAGGTAACAAAGGACGCCATCATCTTCAGCCTCACTGGTTATAAGTGTGGGCTCCACGTGACACACTCGCCATGGCACACTGTTCACCGCACCACAAGGCAAGGAGTTATAATGAGGCAGTGGCTGCTACTATCAACATATCTTTTATTGTATATGCTTAAGGGGGCAGGAATATGTCAGCAAGTCACGTACTTAATCTCCAGTGAAATCATAATGGGATACAACATGAAAGTCGTGCTCGATAGACCAGTTACTACAAACACATACAGTTACCACATATCTCCACTTCCCTGTACATATTGAGGCTACAAGTCTGAACTGTAATGTTGCTGCTACATCACCGACACATGTTCCTTTCGATTTATTTGTATATATGTATTTACATACATATATTACAAAATTGTGTGTCTTACACGGAAACTTCTTTAATAAATTGATTTTGTGAGAGATACCATGTGCAGTAATTTAAAATACCTAAGCTTGCCGATGCTTACATAATGTAATGTTGTATTTAGTTTTATTGTGTCACAGGCAAACGGACAGTACAACTTCATTCGTAAAGTGATTTGAACAGAAACACGAGTAATGACAGACAAAATAATTCCTTCGACTTCAGTGAAGATAAATACAACTCATTGCCAATACGTCTATACAATAACATCTCCCCAGCATGAATACTTACCTGAATATCTTTCTTAACTTTCACAACAGACAACAAATGTTCCTGCGCCACCTCGAAGCCCATTCCCACCTTCAGGTAAATGGAACCATCGGCTGCAAGGGCGATGGGCAGGCGATGAGATGAGAAGACTGCCACTACGACCATCACTATCACCTGTATTACTCCAGGGGCACACTGACGCACGCCAAGAACGAAAACATAATAATGAATGAATGAATGAACGTCTCTAGGACCTACTAAGTTTCTGCGCTTTTATTGATGGCAGAAATATCTCATAATCTTACATCAGATAAAGTGTATGCAGCAAAAGTAACAGCATACGAGGAGCCTCACGCCTTCATACACCTGTTTACCATCTTTCTACA
>JAWQEG010004659.1:52500-54146 GCA_033782935.1 Petrolisthes cinctipes | reverse complement strand
TTCAATTCATTTTCCTGTTGTTGCTGCTGCTGCTGCTTACCACAACACAACCTTAATGTCATCCTAATTATAATGCATTGCTACACACACACACACACACACACATATACACACAAATCTCATCTACACACATACACACTACTCATTCACATACACATGCATTTCTCATCTACACACACACACACTACTCATCTACACACACACATACTACTCATCCATATACACACATTTCTCATCTACACACACACACACACACACACACTACTCATCTACACACACGCATACACAAGACAGAACTTATCTACTTACACACACTCTCTCTCTCTCTCTCTCTCTCTCTCTCTCTCTCTCTCTCTCTCTCTCTCTTCTCAGTACTCATGTGTGTGTAACCGTAGTTTCCGCTCGCTACTCTCACCGTCTGACCTTGAAATTCCTTGTTGTGTTCTTCAGTGTTCTCTGGTGTTTGTGTTCCTTGTTCTGTATCGTCCTTCCGTGTTCTTCTTTAGTGTTCGTGTGTTTGTTACGTTATATTATGGGTGTGTGTGTGTGTGTGTGTGTGTGTGTGTGTTGTGGATGTACGGTGTGTGTGTGTGTGTGTGTGTTGTGGATGTACGGTATGTGTGTGTGTGTGTGTGTTGTGGATGTAAGGTGTGTATGTGTGTTTGTGTGTGTGTATGTGTGTGTGTGTGTGTGTGTGTGTGTGTGTGTGTGTGTGTGTAAAACGTCCTAGAGAAATTATTGTGGTTGGGATAATGGAATTTTTTGTGGTGTTATATCAGGGATGTATGAGAGAGAGAGAGAGAGAGAGAGAGAGAGAGAGAGAGAGAGAGAGAGAGAGAGAGAGAGAGAGAGATTAGTAGGAAAAATGAGAGAGAGAGAGAGAGAGAGTGAGAGAGAGAGAGAGAGAGAGAGAGAAGAGAGAGAGAGAGGGAGAGAGATTAGTAGGAAAAATGAGAGAGAGATTAGAAGGAAAAATGAGAGAGAGAGAGAGAGAGAGAGAGAGAGAGAGAGAGAGAGAGAGAGAGAGAGAGAGAGAGAGAGAGAGAGAGAGAGAGAGAGAGAGAGAGAGAGAGAGAGAGATTAGTAGGAAAAATGAGAAAGAGAGAGAGAAAGAGAGAGAAAAAGAGAAAGAGAGAGAGAAAGAGAGAGAGATTAGTAGGAAAAATGAGAGAGGAGGAGGAGGACTAGTAGGAGAGAGAGAAGTGGATGGGGACGAGTTTAGCAATGTGGGTGTTGGAGGTGGGGGGCGGGGGCAGGGGGGAGATGAAGAAAATGGGGGGGGGGGAGGGGATGGAGGGGAGATGCTCTTAACAAGTTTCCCACTCACTGTACCTGTCCCCCCTTCCCCCCCCCCCCCAACAAGATTCTCACTAGGACAAAAAAAAAAAAAAAAAAAAAAAATAAATAAAAAAAATAAAAATAAAAATAAAAGTGGTGTGTAGTAAAAATATTGTGTTGGATGAGTAGGTGCAGGTCGTGATGATGGGTACGTGAGGAGAGACATAGATGGCAATACATGGAAAGGATAATAAAAGAAGGATGGAAGGGAGGAAGAGGGATAAGAGGAGAAGAAGAAGAGAAGAGGGTGGGAGAATAGAGGAAAAGAGGGAAGGAAGGGAGGAAGAGATATAGATTGGAATACATGG
>JAWQEG010004659.1:0-47500 GCA_033782935.1 Petrolisthes cinctipes | reverse complement strand
ATAAGAAGGAAAGATGAGTCAAAGAGTAAGAGTGAGTAAGAGGAAGAATGAGTGAGAAGGAAGGATGAGTCAAAAAGTAAGAATGAGTAAAGAGGAAGAATGAGTAAGAAGGAAGGATGAATTAAAGAGTAAAAGTGAGGAAAGAGGACGAAGTTAGGAAGGATGAGTCAAAGAGTACGAGTGAGTAAAGAGGAAGAATGCATAAGAAGGAAAGATGAGTAAAGAAAAAGAATGAGTAAGAAGGAAGGATGAGTAAGGAAAAATGAGTAAAGAGGAAGAATGAGTAAGAAGGAAGGATGAATCAAAGAGTAAGAGTGAGGAAGAGTAAGAGTGAGTCAACGAGGAAACGAGCGTGAGTGAGTGGTTGTAGATTTTACGCTCACTGGGTTCACGACGTCACGGTGAGTGGCTCCCAAGGTCACACCAGCTGGCCACTCACTCATTCATACCGTGAGACGTGACTCTGTGTGTGTGTGTATGTGTGTGTGTGGGGCTTAGTTTGTTTGTTTACATGTGACGTCACCAGTAGCATTCGTTTCTGCATATTTTTTTAAGGGGTACATCCAAGGATAATAGACTATAGTATATTATCCTTGGGTACATCTATGAGTGTTTGTTTACATGTGACGTCACCAGTAGCATTCGTTTCTGCATATTTTTTTGTGTGTGGCTTAGTTTGTTTACATGTGACGTCACCAGTGGTATTCGTTTCTGCATATTATTTTTCGGGGGTACATCTTTTTAAGTATTTGTTTACATGTGACGTCACCAGTAGCATTCGTATCTGCATAATTTTTTTCGTGGGTACATCTCACAGGCTGGTAGCTTATGCCAGGGTAAGATATTATTTCATTTATTCGGTCTTTTATTGATGATATGGTATATTAACTACATTATAGTGACTCACAATATATGAATAAGTATTTCTTTAACCGATATATCAGTGAATGGCTGATTAAATATAAATTAAATATAAAAATGGGCTATTCAAAATGGCCGCCGACTTGTGACACTCCTCCCCTATCTAATAACAACAGGGTTAAGCGCTCTAGGTTTGTAGCTCTGTGGTACATCTATAAGTGTTTGTTTACATGTGACGTCACCATTAGCATTCATTCCTGCAAAATATTTTTTATCCATGACAAATAAATTGATCCTCTCACTGTGAGATATGTTCGTTTGTTTACATGTTTACGTCACCAATTGCAATCATAACTGCATAATTTTATTCCCCGGGGACCATTGCATTTATTCAGACAGTAATATAATGTTTACCAATACACTAACACGATACAATAAACTAATAAAAAACCGAAACATACAATATATTCTACCCTATGAACCCCCAAACTTGTATATAAAAACTCATGACACATTCTTTATTATATACCCGACGACGAATCTAAAATTACGAAAAGAATGCACAACTCCCGTACAAAATTATAATCTTCCCCACCATGAGATTACAGTATGGGAAGGTCACGTCAGGAAGACACAAAATATGACTGTAGTTTGTTAAAATACACGAGAAGGAGAAGAGGGTGTAACTTCCTGTGTGAACGAATGATGGGATGATGAGCAAGCAAGGTAGAAGGTTGTTGTTGTTGTTGTTGTTTTTTTTTTTTTTTTTGGTTGTCCTGGCGGGGAGAGAGAGAGAGAGAGAGAGAGAGAGAGAGAGAGAGAGAGAGAGAGAGAATGGAAATGAGGTAGGAGAGATTTTGTGTGTGTGTCATGGTGTGTATGTATGAGAGAGAGAGAGAGAGAGAGAGAGAGAGAGAGAGAAGATATTTTGTGTGTGTGTCATGGTGTGTGTGTATCAGAGAGAGAGAGAGAGAGAGAGAGAGAGAGAGAGAGAGGAAGTCGGGTGGGAGAGGTTGTGTGAAAATGGAAGTGGGGTGGGAGAGGTTGAGTGTGTGTGTGTGTGTGTGTGTTTGGAGGGGGGGGGGGGAGAGGTAGTTTGTGTGTGAGGTTGTGTGGGGGGAGAGGGCATGTGTGTGTGTATATATGTGTGTATGCGTTCGTTCATTCCTCCTACTATATTTGGCTATCAGAAAATGACCAAACAAGCTACCTATATAGCAGTATAGACTATTATTATTATTATTATCATTATTATTATTATTATTATTATTATTATTATCATCATCATTATTATTATTATTATTATTATTTGGTTAATTAATTATAGTTGTATAGTCACTTTGTATGGTAGCTACGTTTAGTTAACATTAATTAATCAGGTAGACAGGTAGGTGGGTAGGTAGGTAGGTAGTTGTGGTATTAATGTATGGTAATTGGGTATTGTTATGAGTAATTACCTATGTGTGTGTGTGTGTGTGTGTGTGTGTGTGTTGGGGTGTGAGGCAAGACCCCCAAATTAGCATCTTCCATCTTAGGTAACCCGCTAATGACCTAATGTTTACCTGCCTACCTGTCTACCTGTCTCCCCCGCCTCCTCGTACATACATACATACAGACACACATATATACAGTCATACATACTTACATGCATACCCTGCAGATACATATTCGTAGATACATAAATACACACACACATTCATACAGACACATAAACACAAGTGTACATGACGACTCTCTCTCTCTCTCTCTCTCTCTCTCTCTCTCTCTCTCTCTCTCTCTCTCTCTCTCACAAATGAACACATACTCCTCTCTCTCTCTCTCTCACACACACAATTGAACACATACCCCTCCCTCTCTCTCTCTCTCTCTCTCACACACACATACACACACACACACACACACACACACAATGCCACACAAAACAAAAGGAAACCACATCCATGCCCTCTCTGTTTCTGCCTTTCACTCGCCCACACAAACTATAGTCTTTCCAAGGAGGTGCTTAATGTTTTATCACTCTCTGTCTCTCCTTCAGTCAGTCATTCATTCTCTCTGTCTGTCTGTCTGTCTGTCTGTCTCTCTCTCTCTCTCTCTCTCTCTCTCTCTCTCTCTCTCTCTCTCTCTCTCTCTCTCTCTCTCTCTCTCTCTCTCTCTCTCTCTCTCTCTCTCTCTCTCTCTCTCTCAAATAGACACACACACAATACCCTATAACTCTCTCACTCTCCTACCATGCTCCTATCTCTCTCTCTCTCTCTCTCTCTCACTCTCTCTCTCTCTCTCTCACAAATGAACACATACCTCTCTCTCTCTCTCTCTCACACACAAATGAATACATACCTCTCTCTCTCTCTCTCTCTCTCTCACACACACACACAAGTGAACACATACCTCTCTCTCTCTCTCTCTCTCTTCTTCCTGACCTCTCCCCCACCCCTCTCTCCCCCCTTACCCCCATTTGACCCCCGTTATCCACTCCTTCCGTTCTTTTGTCGTCAATAAACTTTAACGTCGTTGTCTGTCTGTCTGTCTGTCTGTCTGTCTGTCTGTCTGTCTCTCTGTCTGCCTGTCTGTCTGTCTGGAGGAAGTCAGATAAATACAGTGATAAAAATAAATAAATATAATGAATCACTACAACTACTATGTAGATAAATTAATTAATACAAATACACAAATAGTCCCAGTCAGTGTTGAAGGGACCATGTGATGTAGTCAGAAAATTGGAGATAAACGAGTCCTTCAAATATTGCCACGAAACACCACTTTTTACTCGTATCGGAAAAAAAGGAGCTTGTTTCGTGGCATGGTCAGAAGAAATCAGCAGAAGCCTCCAATCAATTTTCATACACTATCACAACGGGTTCTCCATAAATAAAGCACAATAATAAATATTTTACCCCTCTCATTTAATACAGGCCTAGTCAATCATTTATTCTGTGTGATATCGTTAATAAAAACACAAAAATAATAATATTTTACCATTCTCATTTAATACAGGCCTAGTCAATCATTTATTCTGTGTGATATTGTTAATAAAAACACAAAAACAATAATATTTTACCATTCTCATTTAATAATTCAATAATTTAGTCTGTGTGATATCGTTAACAAAAAATACACAAACACAATATATTTTACTCATCATATTTAACGCAAGCTCAATCAATCATTTAGTCTGTATGATAACGATAAACCCCAAACATATTATTATTATTATTATTATTATTATTTACTCTTCTCATTTCACGCAAGTTCAGTCAGTCATTTATTAGTCTGCATCATAATTAAAACAAAAACATATATTTTTTCTGCATCATAATTAAAACAAAAACATATTATATTTTTTCTGCATCATACTTAAAACAAAAACATATTATAATTTTTCTGCATCAAAATTAAAACAACAAAAACATATTATAATTTATTCTTTTCATTTAATACTGGGATAATCATTTAGTCTGTGTGGCATGATAAAAACAAAACAAAAACAGAAGCCTGGGTCAAAACGAATATTTGGTGTGAGTTTAATTTAATTCTTCAGTAAATTTATAATATGTAAAATCATGTAAATATAACTTATCATAACACCCACACTGCTATCATTATTGTTGTAGTGTGTGTGTGTCTCTCTCTCTCACACACACACACACACACAAACACACACTTCATCTCTCTCTCTCTCTCTCTCTCTCACACACACACACACACACACACACACTCCATCTCTCTCTCTCTCTCTCTAACAAACACACACTCCATCTCTCTCTCTCTTACATACACACACACACTCCATCTCTCTCTCTCTCTCTCACACACAAACACACACTCCATCTCTCTCTCTCTCTCTCTCTCTCTCTAACAAACACACACTCCATCTCTCTCTCTCTCTCTCTCTCTTACATACACACACACACTCCATCTCTCACTCTCTCTCTCTCTCTCTCACACACACACACAAACACACACTCCATCTCTCTCTCTCTCTCTCTCTCTCTCTAACAAACACACACTCCATCTCTCTCTCTCTCTCTTACATACACACACACACTCCATCTCTCTCTCTCTCTCTCTCTCACACACAAACACACACTCCATCTCTCACTCTCTCTCTCTCTCTCTCTCTCTTACATACACATACACACACTCCATCTCTCACTCTGTCTCTCTCACACACACAAACACACACTCCATCTCTCACTCTCTCTCTCTCTCTCTCACACACACACACACACACACACTCTCTCTCTCTCTCACTCTCTCTCTAAGCATCGCCTACTCTGTAATCACCAATACAAGAGTCAGCCCCTCAAACTAATGCCTTCCGTTCCCACTCAATGCTCTCCATTTCTACACACACACACACACACACACACACTTTCACTCTGCTCGCTTTCTCCAGCTATTTCAATTTCATATTCACATTTAATTAAATCCTCCTCATTTTGTTGTTATTATTAATATTTTTATTATTAGTAGTAGTATTTTTATTTTTATTTTTATTATCATTATTATTAGTTTTATTATTATTATTAGTATTTTATTTTTATTATTATTATCATTATTATTATTATTATTATTTTTATTATTACTATTATTATTATTATTATTACTCAGATTTTGGAAAATGTCAGAATTTAACTGTTCGTAGACCATACCAGATATCACAAAACTTTCAGGAAAGTTTTTCTACAGAATTGAGGAAGGTTTTAAATATATTTAGAACTAGCCTAGTGGTTAAATGGAAAATATTCTTAATCATCAGCGACGACTTTCAACTCAGCTCTGCCTTCCAAAGTCTTCAGCTTTGGACACCTAATTATTATTATTATTATTATTTAATTAATTATTATTTATTTACTTATTTTGTCACGATTCTGAAAATAGGCTTTATACATACATAATCCATCCCGTGGTTCAGATTATTACACACACACACACACACACACACAGAGAGAGAGAGAGAGAGATGGCCCTTTACACACACACACACACACATACACACACACACACAAGTGGCCCTTCACACACACACATACACACACACATACACACATACAGGTGGTCCTTCACACACACCCACACTAAGGATGAGGTCATGGATGAGTCTGGAGGATTGACTTCTTTTGCATACACAAGTATCCTTACTACTACCACCACCACTACCACTACTACTACCATCATCGCTACCTCTACCATCACCACAACCACCACCGTCACCACCACTACCATCACTACCAATACCACTATTACCACCACTACAACCTTCACCACCACCATCTCTTTCACCACGACTACCTCCACCACCACCACCACCATCACTACCACTACATCTATCATCATCATCACCACCACCACCACCACCACCATTACCACCACCACCACCACCAATACCACCACCATCACCATCACTATATGCCATCATCATCATCAACAACAAAAACAACAACTTTTACCAGCATCACTATCATGACCAACATCACCATAACCACCCCCATAACTATCACTACCTCCACCATTACCACCATAACTATCACCACCACCCATCACTACCTCCACCATCAACACCTTCATCATCACCACCATTTTCGTCATCATCATTATTCATCTTCATCCCGAACATTATCATCATCGTCATTATCAATATTTTTATCATCATCATCATCATCACTCTCATCATCTTTCACCATTAATCATCATCACTATCATCATCTTTCACCATTAATCATCATCACTATCATCATCTTTCACCATTAATCATCATCACTATCATCATCTTTCACCATTAATCATCATCACTATCATCATCTTTCACTATCAATCATCATCACTATCATCATCTTTCACCATTAATCATCATCACTATCATCTTTCACCATTAATCATCATCACTATCATCATCTTTCACCATTAATCATCATCACTATCATCATCTTTCACCATTAATCATCATCACTATCAATTTCTTTCACCATTAATCATCCTCTACTACTACTACTACCACCATCACCATCACTACCTACCACAATTACAACTATCACTGTACCTACCACCACTACCTACCTACCACAACCACAACTATTACTACAACTACTACTACTATCACCACCGCTACCTCCACAAACTACCACAATTACAACTATCACTGCACCTACCACAACCACAACTATTACTACTACTACACCTACTACCTCTATCACCTTCACCACTACCTACCATAATCATAACTATTATTACTACACTTACTACCACCATCACCACCACTACTACCTACCACAATTACAACTACCACTACTACCTACCACAATTACAACTCCCACTACTACCTACCACAATTACAACTACCACTACTACCTACCACAATTACAACTGTCATACTACCTACTACTGTACAACCACAACTACAACTACTGTACCTACTACTATCACCACCACCAACACTACCACCTACCACAACCACAACTATTATTACTATACCTACTACTACCACCACCACCACCAACACTACCACCCACCACAATCACAACTATTACTACCACACCTAATACTACCACCACCACCAACACTACTACCAACCACAATCACAACTACAACTACTATACCTGCCACCACCACCAATATTACCACCCACCACAACCACAACTATTACTACCACAACTATTACTACCATCACCACCTCTACCACCTCTGTATCTACCTCAAACCATTATTATGATTGGCCTTGAATAGAAGGTTGCGTGTGTGTGTGTGTGTGTGTGTGTCTTACAGTTACGATATTGTCCCACGATCGTCACCTTACAACACAACACAACACAACACAACAAAACCTTACAACCTTTACAACAACACAATTCACAACTATACTCCTACCCAACAAAATTTACTCACAACAAAATACAACACTACGAACTTTAGCCACTAACATAAACAAAAATAAAACACACACACACACACACAAACACAAACACATACACATACACACCCACACAACACGTCACTGCTCGCTATATATTACGTCACTACAAAATTTACCAACAACCATAAATAAAAAAAAAAAAAAAAAAAAAAAAAAACTCACACACACAAAAATAAATAACAAAAAAACACGTCACTGCTGCTCGCTATATATCACGTACTAAATGGGCACAAAAAGTTTCTTCCCTAAGCCAGCCAGTCAGCCACAATGTAACTTAAATTAATCACCTGTGGTTTGAACGAACGACTAAACAATAAAAAGGATAAAATAAATATAGGTGATCTGTGTTTAGTTAGTCATTGGAATACCAAAGAGAATTCAGGCATCATCAACATTGTGGTTAAGTTACTGAGGGAATGAAGGAATGAATTTTTGTACTCCATAATACACTTCCTAGTCCATATTTTTTTATACAGTACTCTATAATATTCTACAACACTACAGTTCACCTAGATTACAACATATACATAATATTCCAACACAGTGCATGGGGTAAAAATAAATAACATACAAACGCAATACTTTTTAATGATACGAACAACACAGCATAAAAAAAACTTCTACGCTACAACACAAATACTACAACACCGGGACATTATCATTGTAATAAACATCTTCCTCATATACACATACATGCACACATGATTATGAGAAGTACACACACACATATATGAGAAGTACACAGATACATATATGAGAAGTACACATACACACATACACACATATGAGAAGTACACACACATACACACATACACACATATGAGAAGTACACACACATACACACACACACACAATTGAGAAGTACACATACACATACACACACATATAAGAAGTACACACACACACATATGAGTAGTACACACACACACACACAAACACACACACAAACACACACACATACATACCAATACACACATATACAAAGTACACAAACACACACACACACACACGGAACAGTATTTCCCACTATTAAATGTGTGTGTTTGTTCATTATTATGTTTCTCGGAAGACAAAATGAATCAAGGAAAACCGAATGTGTGTGAGATAGTGTGTGTTTTTTTTTCTTGTCTGTGTGTTTTGTGTGTGTATGGGTGTGTTCTGTGTGTTTTGTACGTATATTGTAGGTGTGTTCTGTGTGTTTTTGTGTACGCGTCTGTTTTATATATGAGTACATGTTTGTGTGTGTGTGTGTGTGTGTGTGTTCTAAGTATGTGTTTGTGTGTGTATAATACGAGTGTGTGTGTGTGTGTATAATACGTGTGTGTGTGTGTGTGTGTTCTAAGTATGTGTTTGTGTGTGTATAGTACGCGTGTGTGTGTGTATGTGTGTGTGTGTGTGTCGTCATCCATACGCCGAAATACTCACCAAGGGAAATACAACAGAATAGGTATTTCCTTCAAAAGGTTATACTAACATGAAAAACAGTATGGGAAAAGGATGGTGGTGGTGATGGTGATGAGGAGGAGGAGAAGGAGGGTGTTGGAGATGATAAAATATGATGATGATGATGATGATGATGATGATGATGATGATGATGATAACAATGGTGATGGTGGTGATGATGATGATGATGATGATGGTGATGATGATAACAATGGTGATGATGATGATGATGATGATGGTGGTGATGATGGTGATGGTGATAATGATGGTGATGATGATGATGATGAGGATAGTAGAGAGGATAAAGAAAGATGGTGATGATGATGATAATGATGATGATGGTGATGATGGTAGTGAGGATAAAAAATGATGGTGATAATGATGATGATGATAATGATAGTGATGATGGGGAGGAAGGATGATAAAGGGGAGAAAGATGAGAGATGAGTCAATGAAGATGATGAGAGGGAAGAGGAAGATAAAGAATGACGATGGAAGGATGGAAGGATGGAAGGATGGAAGGATGGAAGGAAGGAAGGATGGAAGGATGGAAGGATGGAAGGATGGAAGGATGGAAGGATGGAAGGATGGAAGGAAGGAAGGATGGAAGGATGGAAGGATGGAAGGATGGAAGGATGGAAGGATGGAAGGATGGAAGGAAGGAAGGATGGAAGGATGGAAGGATGGAAGGATGGAAGGATGGAAGGATGAGAGGTGAAGCATAGTATAGATGATGACAATGTTACTTATTACCACCATATTCAAGGTCTGGGAGTATAGTGTGGTATAGTGTCGTATAGTATAGTGTATTGTAAGTGTAGTATAGTGTTGTATAGTATAGTATAGTGTATTGTAGTATATTATAGTGTATTGTAAGTGTAGTATAGTGTTGTATAGTGTATTGTAGTATAGTGTAGTATAGTGTAGTGTAGTATAGTGTATTGTAAGTGTAGTATAGTGTAGTGTATTGTAGTATAGTGTATTATAGTGTATTGTAAGTGTAGTATAGTGTAGTATAGTGTATTGTAGTATAGTGTAGTGTAGTGTATTGTAGTATATTATAGTATATTATAGTGTAGTGTAGTGTAGTGTAGTGTACAGTCACCATCAAGAGTCCTGCTGCATCTAGTGAATAAGAGGGAGTCATTTGAGTGAACCTTTAGAACAAATATAATGTACATCAACAGTCTGATATTATGGTTTCACAATTTGGTTATTATTGTTATTATTATTATTGTTGTTATTTATTTATTTATGTATTTTCATTATTTTTATTTATTTATTTATTTATTCATGTATATATTTTATTTCGTATTTTTTCATAAATATTATTATTATTATTATTATTATATTTATATATTTTTTTTAGTCCGTTTTATTTTAAAGGTGTGCGTGAATGAGTAAATAATACGTGTTTGTACAGAATATTTATACAGCAATCTGTACACATCTGCCTGTGTGTACCGTATATATGTGTATGTCTGTGTGTACGTACAGTCCGAATGTGCACCATGTTTTCCCAATTTCCCGCACATGTGTTAATCAGTTTGACGTCAGAGATGTGTATGTCTATATGTATGTAGTGTATGCATGTGTATACAGTATGTGTGTATGTACAGCCACAATCAAATAACCACCGACACTTTCCTTCTATCGTGCAAATAAATCAGTATCATATCATAATATAATCATACAACACCTTACGTCAACTCAACCAACCCCCTCAATTATTATCATGAGGTGCTGCAAAATCATACACGTGTTGTTCTTTATTACCAAGATATTTACTAAGATGGAAGGAAAGTGTTGGTGGATATTTTATTGTGGCTGTACATATGCCTATTATGTTTTCCCAGTGTGTGTTAATTAATAAGTGTGAGGTCCGAGATGTTATAGGTTCGTATCCCCAGTTGCCATTCACCAACAAGAGAGTTTCCCCTTAATTAAAGCGACCAGCAGCAGACCCATTCATTTTCTCCACTGCACCGTAGATAATCGTGACTATAATAATTTTCTTTTCCCTGCAGGTTCCGAGTGTGATGACCTCCTGTGACCCAAGATGAGACCACTACTACCGACCTGGCTCACTTTCATCACCACCATTATCATCACCATCATCCTCACCACAACTAGACCTACTACAGCAACGAACACATCCATCACCACCACTACCACCACCAACACAGACACAGAACACACCACCAACACAAACACAGAATCCACCACAAACACAGATTCCTACACAGTCACAAATGAAAACACAGATGCAGAATTCACCACCGATACAAACACAGAAGACTCCAACATACACACAGACTCGAACCCTAACACAAACGTAAACACAGACCCAACAACAACAACAACAACAACAACCTTCAACACCAATCACACAACCTTCCCCAGCACAGTCTCCAACAACAAGGCCTTTACAACAACATTAACAGCCTCCAGTACGATTGCAAACATCAACACCTCCTCCAACACTGTCTCCACCTCCTCCAACACCTTCTCCAACACAGCAGACGTATCAGAATCGCCATGTACAATCTCACGAGCGGGACAACTGCTATCCTGTCATGGTGTCAATACTACGGTGGTTGAGCTGTTTCTGGCACAACTTGTACACTCTTCTACCACAGCTACGACTACTACCACCACTGCTGACCACACACAGAGGTAGGAAGGATGGTACTGTACTTACTAGAGGGATTAACTATCGTATTGGTGGTGTAAGAGTTTGTTTGTTCACCTTTTGTTCGGTGCTAGAAATAAATGTGATAATATATATATTGTCCTTTTCTACGTACTGTCACGCCCAAATAATAATAATAATAATAATAATAATAATAAAAGTGTCTCCATAACTCCATATTACAGGAAGGAGGACGAACGAACCGAAATCCGAGAACTGTCCTTGCTGAGCTGTCATGTCCCTGAGCTCAGCAAGGACGCCCTCCAGACCCCGGTGCCCCTGGAGGTGGTCAGCGTTGTCAGTTCAGGGGTGAAGGAGGTACACCCTGACGCCCTGGAGCTGCACAAGGCCTCACTAACCCGCCTCAACCTCGCCTTCAACCATCTGACCACCATCCCGCCAGGAATAGATAATCTTTCCCGCCTGGAGGTTCTCGATTTGCGCGGGAACTTGATAAACTTTCCTGCCCTCCAGGATTCATATGTGTTTTCCCGCCTTCACCGCCTCCGTCGTTTACACCTAGACCATAACAAACTTGGATCGGTATGTACACTATGTATGTTGTTAATTTAAGGGGTACTTACTACATTTGTTGATAAATCTGGAGCAGCTGATTCCTCCACAGTATTCCAGGCAACAGAGAACCATTCTTTTATGCTAATCTGGTCCTGTTTCTTGGCATACATTGGAGGAATCAAGGCGTTCCAATGTGCTTATGATGGAAGGTCTTGTACTATGGCACACAAAAGTTCGTTCCCTCAGCCATGCAGCCACAATAGGATTGAATTCTCTGTGGTTCTAATAACAAAACACATTTCACCATCTATCCTCTAGCTGTTGTTTACTCGTTCGAACCACGTGTACAGGTGGTTCAGTCATAATGTGGCTGCAGAGGAAATAAACTTATGTCTACCGTAGAACTGAGTGCCTATCTATGTTGTATGTGTCTTTGTTTATGCAATATATATATATATATATATATATATATATATATATATATATATATATATATATATATATATATATCTCTCTCTCTCTCTCTCTCTCTCTCTTCATTCTACTATTTTATTTATTTATCCACAGGGGGAGGAGGAAGCCGAATATAATGTCAGAAACACGTCCCCACTAGCGATCACATCAATAACAACAACAACGAGAACATCTACTTCAGCGCCACCTTCAGAAGGAATACTGAAGCTCCTGCAGGTTTTGGCGGGAACTAGCAACTCTCTCACACACCTCACACTCTCACACAACGAACTCACAGCACTCCCAAACCTAGACCAACTCACAACAGAAGAAAGAGGAGGAGGAGGAGAAGGAAAAGGAAGAGGAGTGAATGAAGGAATGAATGAAGGAGGAGAAGGAAATGGAGAAGGAGAAGAACGAGGAAGAATAAATAAAGGAGGAGAAAAAGGAAAAGGAAATGGAGAAGGAGAAGAACGAGGAAGAATAAATAAAGGAGGAGAAAAAGGAAAAGGAAATGGAGAAGGAATAAATGAAGGAGGAAAAAGAGGAGAAGGAAAAGAACGAGGAGGAGTGGATGAAGGAGTGGGAGGAGGAGATGCCAAACCACAAGTCATGCAGCGATGGTTCCCTTGGCTCACCCACCTTGACCTCTCTGCTAACGCCATATCAGGTTGGTGGTGTTGTTGTTGTTGTTGTTGTTGTTGTTTGCGTAGACTCGTAACTATGTAGTGTATTTTACTGAGAGTCTTAATTATCTTGCATCATCATCATTATTATCATTATTATCATTATCATTGGTATTATTGTTGTTGTCATAATTAATGTTCTTGCAGAATTATCATTATCATCATTATTAGTACTATTGTTGTTGTCATTATTAGTTATCTTGCATCTTCATCATTATCATCATCATTATTATCATCATCATCATTATCATTATCATCATTAGTACTATTGTTGTTGTCATTATTAGTTATCTTGCATCATTATCATTATCATCATCATCATTAGTATTATTGTTGTTGTCATTATTAGTTATCTTGCATCATCATCATCATTAGTATTATTGTTGTTGTCATTATTAGTTATCTTGCATCATCATCATCATTAGTATTATTGTTGTTGTCATTATTAGTTATCTTGCATCGTCGTCATCATCATCATCATCAGTTATCTTGCTTCATCATCATCATTATTATTATCATCATCATCATCATCATCATTAGTACTATCGTTGTTGTCATTATTAGTCATCTTGCATCATCATCATCATCGCCATCATCATCATTACCACTATCTCGACCGTGATCATTACTATCGTTGTTATCATTATTTGTTATAGTTGTAGTCACTGTTGTTGTCACTGTCACATGCAAAATCATACAGTTCTATAAAATTCCCGAGTCATAAATTGGTAACGTAATGTGTACAGTGTGTTGTGTAGCTGACCAATAACTGTAACTTCATAGCCATGCGAAAACACTTTAGTTTTTAACTTATAATGATAGCACAATCTTTCGGTTTTGACAGCATCTCAACATAGAAATGCAAGATTCTTATGAGCCTCCCTGTATAACTCCAAAGTCAAGAAATTTAAGGGGAGACCTTTTTTTTATGGTAAACTGGAAAGTTGCTGATTCCTCCAAACTATGCTATGAAACAAATCCCTTACTAGTAACACTGAGGTGATTTGTTTCATCATGGCATAGTTTGTATAATGTAGGAATCGGTAACTCCAATATACCAATAACCGGTTTTCCCCTTAATTAAGTCGTTTCTCTGGACCTTATAGCATACCAGACACCTATAACGCCACAACATGCTAAAATTAATAACATACACTACAACATTTACCTTCCTATTTACACCAAAGTCAAGAAATTTAAGTCCTTTCTCTGGACCTTGTTTACCACTACACGCATATAACATTAAAACATCTAAAAAAAAAAAAAAAAATTATACAGTACTACAACATTTACCTTGCGATTTACACCATAGTCAAGACATGTAAATCCTTTCTCTGGACATTGTATAACACTAGACTTCTATAAAGATAAAATATATAGTAAAAAACAGAATTATACTACAACATTTACCTTAATATTTTCCAGTGGTCCCAGAGGCCTCGTGGTTGAGAGAACTGAGGTCACTGCAACATCTGGATCTGAGTGATAACCTCCTACACACACTGTCTCACTCGGCCCTCCCTCCCAGCCTCACCTCACTACACTTGAGAGGTGAGGGGACAAACACGTACTGGCATCCCATCAGCAGAGGAAATGGGATATACTCAGCAAATACTACCTAAAAATATACAGTTTTATTCATATGGAGTATCTTATTAAACCATTAGCAGAGGAAATGGGATATACTCAGCAAATACTAAATAAAAATATACAGTTTTATTCATATACAGTATCTTATTAAACCATTAGACAGTCACAGATATAAGAGAGATTTAATGTAGTAAGTAACAATGATGGGTGATTAGTTTGCTCATGTAAAGAGACTGATCGCGATAAATGTTGTAACTGCATGTTCTAAATTAACATCGCCTTTCAACAGGTAATCCGTGGAACTGCACCTGTGACTCCCTGTGGATCTTGACTCACTACCAGTCCTCTCTAGTCACCACCACCACCACCACACCAGTCACCACCACCACCACCACCACACCTCTCACCATCACCACACCCTCCTGTGCTACGCCACTCTATCTTCGTAATCTGGATTTGGCTTCACTCACAGGTAAAACAGTATGATACATATAGTATAGTTTGCTTTTATTTTCTAGGTATTACACCACAAATGAGACATATAATGCATGTTTCTAGGTACACTAATTTTCACTTTCCAGCAGGGTCAGACGATATACAAATTGTTGATGTGTTTTGTTTTCCCTTTCTTCTGCCAGAGTCTGAAATGTGTGCCCCTGCCCAAGCAACACACCACATGAAGGTCATTTACATTGGTGATCAAATAGATGGCCCCCTTCAGGATGCACTCACCTCCCTCCACCTCTTAAACGTCACCTCCCTCAACCATCAGGGGCTCCTCGTCTCCTGGAGGGTGGAGGCAGACTTCTATTCCCTGTTTGACACAAACGTGGAACCTTTGTCATGGTCCATCACACTAAGAGAGGCTACACAGGACGCAAGAACGGCTAAGGTGACCAAAATGAAGTTGGAGAGGTACCGTAACCAGAGGCGGGACTGGGAGCCAGTGGATTCTGTGTTTACAGAGGTACTGGATGGACTCAAGGCTGAGACTATGTATGTCCTCTGCCTGGCGCCTGTGCAGAAGGATCAGATTTACTACATCCGTCCTGATCACTGTCTTCACGGCTCCACTCTCCCCAGGAACAGGGACAGAATATCACCAAACGTAGTCAGGTCACAGCCACATTCACTTCCCACCAGTGCCCCCAAGATTGCCTCACTGTCCTCCTTGTCACACCACCACTACAGCGTTAAAACGGAGATGGTGACGATAACAAGTGAATCTCGAAGCGTGAACCTGTCCTGGAACGTCACTATATTCCCTCACCATCTTACCTATGTCCCTGAGAGGAGAACTTTGCGTCCGCTGGGCTGGAGGATCACCTACCGTCGCTTCAGTGAGGAAGAGGAGACCGAGGTGGTGCTGGTGAGTCGGGGAGGAGAGCCATTGCAGAACTTCACCAATCACTATGCCATACAGGACCTCCAGCCTCGCACGGGATACATCTTTTGCTTCCACTCCCTCACAGATTCAGAAATTCATGAAATCCTGGAAGGGGGCGGTGAGAGCGATGATGCCGGTGTTTCTGGAAATGGTGGAAGACTGAGACACATGACACCATCAAAGGTCACGCCACAGGACTCGCTCTCAACGTTTCAAAATTCAGAAAACATAGCTGCAGGAAATGGCGTGGAAAATATACCTGTTCAATATCCTCCACCACCACACCCAAGCAACATAGCTCCCCTCCCCAGTGTACCTAGTAATCCCACGTGGCACACAGTGGACACATCTAACCCTGCGTTTGGTGTTCCTCAATCAACTAATCCAGTACTGCAAGATTCAAGGCCTACTGACACCCTGGTCTATGATCCTACAATAACTAATCCTTCATTTGAAAGTCCAAGGAGTTCGAATCCTTTATTGCAAGACTCACGAAGTACTAATCCTTTGCTGCAAGATGCAAGAAATAGTATTCCTATCTTGCACGACCCAAGAAACACTGTCCCAGTTTTGAACGATCCTGGAACAACCAATCCAACGTGGCAGGACTCCAGGAATTCCAACCCCATTTGGCAACACCCGAGAACACCCAGCTCTGCAGACCAAGGCCCCAGTCTGGCATTACCAACCCAAGGAACAGGCAGATCCTTTCACCAACAGAGCAAACCTGGGGCTTCAACCTTCCCGGGATCTGTCAACATACCTCCAGTGCCAAACCTCCCTACACTCCCGTCCAGTCAGCCTACCCGCCCCCCTCGCCCTCGTCCACAGTCTGGCGGGAACTTTGTCTATACCAGTACTGGGGAGAGGATCAGACTGCCCTCCTTCACCCCTGGGGGACTTCCTCCCTTCAGAATCCCTGTGGTTGGTCCTGCAATTGTGGCACCAACACCACCACCAATTACAACTTCCTCAAGGAGACCAAAACAGAAGTTTATATACGAGTTTGATGATGACACAACCACAGAGTCGACAGTGACCACGACCGCTCGCACTAGCAAGCAATTATTCACGTATGAGACGGCCAAGAGACGAAAAAGGTCCCTGAATACTGAGTCCCCTATACATTATGAGAAGATCCTTGAGTCTGGAGTTGTGCAAATATGCCGAGAGGTGGTGACACTGGCAGCTTTTGATGAACTCATAACCCCAGTTGCCATTGCATCAACCGTGTCCAGTTCGGCGACTGTGGCCATTGTGATCTTTTTCTGCTGTTGCTGCTGGCCCAGGAGGTGTGGCAAAAAACGGAAACAGGAAGGGTGGAGCATCAAGAGAACTTACACTCCTCGTCAGGTGAGCAGCATCTCGGCCCCTTCCCCAGTCAATGTGTTTTCTGGTCACACCTCCATGATGACTGGATCAGTGGTTGGTGAGAGAGATGGAGCTTTGTCCCGCCACCAAGATAAGAATGTGAGAGCTGTGTCAGTAACCTCCAGCTCAGGGTATCTCATGCCCCTCCAACTGCCCAATGGAGTCACTGTGGACCCAGCCATGATGACCACAGAGGGTGAAGGAGTCCCACCCAACCAGAAAGCTTACCTCAACCTACTGAAGAATAGACTCCTTCAAAGACACAAGGACATGCCAGATTTTCACCCAGGGTATGACATTCCACCCAACTCCCATCAGAAAAGAATGATGGGCTACGACTACCCTCATCCGACCCCCGTCAATGCCATAGGAGACGAAGATAGAGGACAGAACGGCAAGGTACCCCCAGCCCTGCCCTCACCCTCCAGCAGTAATGACTCCAACTATAATGCTACCATCGCTAGCCTCGTTGAGAACAAAAGACAATCACAGGTAAATCTGAATATTCCTTTCACAAAAGACAAGAGTTCAAACATTAAGAAAACTATGGACTTACACAATGCTGACATGGAAGACTCAAATGGAAGTTTGAGTGGTGAATATAATAACATTTTGCCAGAGGACACTGATTCTTCACAAGTGGGCTACAATAAAAATCCTCCTTCCCGTGGAACTAACAATAACCGTCGTAGATATGGCTCACCCAAGAGAGAGTCTGAGGATAGTTGGTTCAGCCGAGATGACACTGATGACAGCTTCAGGCAACAGCAGCAAGACAGTCTCAGTAAATCGGTTCCAGATCTGGCCAGCCTGGAGGAACTGGACAACAGCCTGATGTCACAGTCTCCTCCTGCTAGCCTGCCAATCCACGAACACAATGGCTATGCAAATTTCCCAATTTTGCCTCCCAAACATTTTTCAGATGGCTCCCAACGGGGAATTGATACCAACAGTTCCAGCTTAGGAGACACTACCACCAACAAAAGAAGATCCCACCACCCCGACATGTACCACACATGGAGCAGCGGCCGACAGTCCAACTCCAAGGGCCACAATCATCCCAGTCTTGGGGAAGTTGTTCTGACGGGAGGGACCCTGATTGAAGTCCCAGAAGGCTACGTGGTTCCAAGGCCTCTCAAACCGGCACCCATCAAACTCCTGGTGCGAGGGGATGCCAAGATAACAAACAACAACACCAACGACAACAACAACAACCAAGACTCGGATGATGAAGCAAAGGAACCTCCCAAGACACAAAACGGTCCAAAGAGTCTGTCCGAGAACGATGATAACGAGGAGGGACCGAGCTTCAACAGGCGTCCACCAACCCCGAAGAAAACGAACGAGAAGAGTAAAATAACGCACCTCATGACACCCGAGAGTAACTCCCACCGCCTGGTTATCAATACTGGAATGCCACTCTAGGTCATAACTTCATAAGCCTTGTTTGACGGCTGCAAACAGGGGAATACTTTATTATTGTTTACAAATGGAGGTTAGTAGTGCTTTCCTCCAACGAGAGAGAGAGAGAGAAAAGGGAGAGAGAGATAGTGGTAATTGTGAGGGTGAGATAGGCTATAGTTTCGATAGGCAGGCTTAAATCACTTGAAGGTGTGTATGTTTTTCGTGGCCACATTGTACAGTATGTTAATGTAGGATATGCCGCATCAGGCTATAGACAAAATATAATTATTCTATATGTATATATTTATGAATGAAAACTTAGCTATATATATAGTGGTATATTTGCTAGAAAATATATTTGAGATATCCATAAATTTCTGCATAAGAAAATATGGACTTATTTCCGAGTTACACATGTGAGAGATATCTAATGTTCAGTGATATTTTGTTCTTATGATGGAATTGCCGTAAGTATTGATGATGATTGAATGTCATCAAGGGATTTTTTGACGCCATGTTTGTTATTGTTGCCAAATTTGTCAATTCACGTTCCACCATTTTTTCAATGTTACTGCCATGATGTCATCTGCTGCCGCTGGTCTTCTTGGGAAACGTGAGGGATACTATGACCTCTGGTGACGTTAATTTAACATCTCACCACTGTAGACCAATCACATCTGACAATATTTTCACATCAGCCAATCAAATATTTCCTTGTTAATTAGTTTACCATTCCTGGTTTCTGCCCACTTGATTCGATCAAATAACTTGGTTCACTGTTCATTTCTACCTCTTCTACCATCAAGTCACTATATAGTTTATACTGGTTGTTCCCATACTCATAATAACTTGGGTTCACTGTTCATTTCTAACTCTTCTACCATTGAGACGATTGAGTCACTTTGTAGTTTGTGGTGTGTAGGCTACTGGTTGTTGAATTTGTTCCCATAGTCAGTATAGTTGTCAATGTGTACTATAGGGATAACACAGCTTCATTCTCATACGTCAGTCGAGTCACAGTGTTCTCCCCCAATCTGTAACTTGTAAAATTGATCGAAATTGCTGTGCTTTGATGATAATTAATTGGTGATACGAAACCTGTTACTGTGCCACGACAAACACATCAATGTCCTCGGTGTTTCTTGGCTAACTATTAACGTGTGTGTGTGTGTGTGTGAAGAAGTGTACGTGTGTGTGTGTGTGTGTTACACAGTGGAGAAGTGTACGTGTGTGTGTCAGGGTGTGTGTGTGTGGAGAAGTGTACACTCGCTGTCAGAAATGGTGTCCTGATCCCTTGGCACGATGAATCGCAACTAACCGAGCTTTGATTATTCAAACGACTGTCACGACTGTGTGTTGTAGGGAGATGTACCGTTGTTCGAACCTTCAATGCCTTATAATAGGCTGTTTACTATTCATCTTCTTTGGGGATCGGGAAACAATTTCTGACCGCGATTCCGCGAATGTGTGTCTGTCAGGGTGTGTGTGTGTGTGTGTGGAGAAATGTACAGTCGGCGGCAGAAGTCGTGTCGCCTCACCTGCTTCACAAAGACGCACAGTGTTCATGGACTCGAGAAATACGCATGTTTTCTACACCTAATAATCTCGAGTCTATGAACATTGCGTGCCTCGGTGAAGCAAGTGAGGCGACAGGACTTTTGCCGCCGACTGTACATGTATGTGTCGGGGTGTGTGGAGAAGTGTACATGTATGAGTCAGGGTGTGTGTGGAGAAGTGTACGTATGTGTGTCAGGGTGTGTGGAGAAGTGTGCGTATGTGTGTGTGTGTGTGGAGAAGTATACAGAGGAATGAATTAACCACTAAGAACACCCTGGATCCACTCATTAAGGTTTGTCATCAGTTTGTCATTGTACAGTACTGTTGTAGATTACCGTAAATGAAGGTTGAATTTTTTATGTTAATCCAAAATCTAGAGACCTGTTTGTTCACGGTAGGTTTGGTCCCGGTAGTTGCCAAGGTCAGATCCCGGTAGTATACCATGGTTAGGTACTGGTAATCTGCATGGTGAGGTAAAGTTAGGTCAAGTCAGGTAGCTCTAATTCCAATAGTTGGCTTGGGTTTCAATTTTTTCCTTTTTATGCTTGGCAAAATAAGAAAACCCGAGCCAAAACTTGGATTGGATTTTCAAATTATCCCATTTCTTTCATTTCACATTTTTAAATGATGCTTTAATTAATCACTCAATATGCTTTCCCTCTACCCAAAACCCAGATTTCTTTCCAGGCTCTCCCCAAGATTGTTTGGGTGATGATATACATGTATAGCCAAAACAGGATACTGTATTTCCGCAATTGATTGATTAGTTAATTTATTAGTTAAAATTGCACGAATCACATGAAATACTGTACCAGTACTGTAGGAAAAACTATGTTTTTTTCTGACAACTTGAACATGTGTAACCTGGAACATTAACCAGAAATATTCTGAAAAGGCGATGGCAAACCTAAAAATGAATTAATCTTATGATTCTCATATGCCATATATATTTTTTAAAAGAATCCTGCTCAGAGCAAAATGTACAGTACCAAAGCTTGCAAAAGTTCTGTCCACCTCAGTACATTACCTGTTAATTGTAAATTCATTTTTGTTGGAACAGGTAAATAATTTAAAGTTGCTCAATATTGTTTATGACAAAATTTAAATAATTTTTAATCATTCAATGTCAGAAGTATTTCCTTCCAATGAGAATGAGAATTGTCTGGTGTTAAAGAAAAAATTAATGCATCTTGAGACATGAGTGGGCAGGTGTGACAGGACCTTTGTTGGCAACTCTATAATACTCAGTTTGTTTTACTGTGTCCGTCCATCAGTTGTGATAAACCTTGTCTTAGAGTTGTGAAAGTATATAATTATATATAAATGCATCTATGTCATGTACTATGGTGTACAATAGTTTATCCCCTCAGCCAGCCATAATATACCTGAATCACCTGTGCTTCAAACCACTAATCAATAAAGGATAGATGGTGAACTGTGTTTTGTCATTTGAAACACAAAGAATTCAGTTTAATCAGTTAAATTGTGGCTGGCTATGGGAACAAACTTTTGTGCACCATTGTACATGACAATCTTCTTCTACTAGAGACGTCCTATTGCTACTGAAACATTCATCTGGGTGAATTATGTTTGGGTTAAGATAACATACTTTTGGCTATCAGTTTCAATTGTAAAGGCCCGTCAATATTGTTGTATACAAATTGGATACTACTAGTATTATACTACAAATTGTGCCACTAAGGTTTGTTTATAGGATAGCTGGAAAGAATCTGTAGCCTCCTATTCACAGACTAAACCTTAACTAACTCCTTTACATCAACGTCAGAACTTTGTCATGATGATTGAATGTCTTCAGTAGCTGGAGTATCAATAATATAAGTCAAATAAAGAGTCAACATTAATGGCTTTTGTATTTATTTCCACATACTTATCATACCATACCTGCACTGATTACCTGCAAACATAAACACCAACAAATGTGTACACTATTCATACACATATCCACACACATACACACAGAGGGCAATCACAACACACCATTTAGACGACAGTGATTCATTATTATTATTATAATAATTACAAATTAATTGCAGTCTTAAATATACAATTATTGACAAAATGACTTACCTAAGTTAAGTACAGTTATATATAATGAACATAGCTAAAAATGTTTAGTGTTAAAGTTATACAGGTTTTTATTGCAACTTTGCTTCACGGACAGAGTATATAAAATTATGTCTGGAACAAGGAGGTGCAGTCACTCAATTGTTATAGTTTGTGCACAGTAGTATTTTTCAGGTAGTTCGTTCCTTCATTTCACAGCTTCTCTGGTCAGTTAACAGGGTAATATTTCACAGTTTTTTCTGTCTGGTGACAAGGTTATCATTCCTCAGAAAAAAATATTTCGCAGTCAAGTTCACAGATCTGTGAAAAGTGTAATTACTGTTTCAGTGTTCATAATTACCTTCCACAGAATGCATCCTTAAATTATATGTTGCTGATGTATGGTATTGCACTTGTACGGTATAAATGAAATTTGTACAACCACTTATGCGTAGAACAAAAATTAAAGTGTAAACGACATGGTAATCGTTTATGTAATTTTCATCACTTCACCACTTCATTGCACGCACTTTAATGTATAAGAGAATCACTGGTCTGTGGAATTGGAGGGCTAATAATTCCAACAAACTATGCCAGGAAACAGGTTACCTCAATATACAATTAGGGGATGTATTTTGTAGCATAGTTTGGAGGAACCAGTAGCCCTCCCATTTGCAGAGAAAAGATGATTCCTCTGAAGTGATCTGCTACGAAAAAAATAAATGTGCCTAAAATACATATGCATATATAAACAGTTTGCTTTCTTTCACTAACCCGTCAATAATTAATCCAAATCAAGCAAAGGAATTAAGGTAAATGCTCAAGGTTTCACGGCAACGCGCCTCAAACTGGGAATTGTGTGTGTGTGTGTGGGCTGACATTATTTTGGAATAGAGTACAGTATTAATCCAAAATTCCTAACTCACACAGAACTGATGATCATGTGACGTAAATGCCAATATCTTTTAATTACTGTAGTACAAGTTTGCTCTGGTTTTCACAAACTTATACAATAATGGCATAGACCTTGTGTTTGATTAAATGCAGAAAATGCAATCTAAAGTAAATTTCAGTACTGTATATAATACTGTATACATAAACTTGACACAAAGGTCAAAGAACAACTTTGAATCAGGAGGAGGACTCTATGTGAAGTAGTAGTTGTGAAAATCATTATTAAAGGCTCCTCCTCATATGGTGTTCTTTTAATCACAAGCTATGGTGCTGAACAGCTAGCTTTTTCCTATTCTGCTGCATCAGTATGTTCTGGGTGGGAAAGAAGTTATGGTTTGGCACTGAACAAGGGAAGACCACCACCACCACCCCATCTGTCCACGTCAACACAACAACACCTCACATCACCACGTCAACACAACACTACCTCACATCACCACAAACACAGCCAACTGTTCTAAGAGTATATAAGATATTAGATAACAAATTGCTTCTGTGTATGTTGAAACAACTTGTAAAAGAAAATAAATATCACCTAAGCTACATCAAGAGATAATAGAGAGGTAAATCAGGTAAAATGACCTGCATGGCTAGTGTTTTGTATATTCCTCACACCTGACGATGATAAAGTACTGCAGGAAATATCTTACATGTTATACTGTACACAATATTCTGCAAATTCCATGGGACTGTGAGAGTTCAAAGATCATCTTGTAGGGTCTGTGATGTTGGTAAATTGGAGGAAGGTTCTAAACACCATACATTACAGATTTGAGAAATCTGTTAAACTACTTCAAACATAATAATATTGTAGAGTAAGCAATAGCTTCCAACTGGCAGAAGAACACTTAGTCCCTCTTAAATTATTTCAAGATAAAGTATTTTATTATTATTGGCCCCGAGATGAGTCGCTGAGCCAGCCATGATGTGAGTGACGAGGGACTCCATGTGAGTGACGGTTGCCATGTCTCCTTAATTAAATGCTAATGAATTAGGAAGTAATCTATAGTGTCCAGTAACCCTGCTTTATTAGCCACACTATAACCTGGTTTGTTTATCTGACTAATGGTACATGTCCACAGTGAATATTACAGAGGGAGAACTTATGATTAGACAGAGCTCAGCATTCAAAGTCCAGGCATCATAGCCTACATCACCCAATAAGATGGCATGGTAAAGACCTTTGTGGTGTGGGCTGTGGACATTAACCAATGGCCTGAAAACACACACAGACTATTAATATGACCAAGCACTGCCAAAAACTCAAGGTTTTGGTTGAGTGACTTAGAATTAAAATCTTACTGTATATATCCACCCCAACACCCCATGGAACACTCGATGAGAAAAATTTATTCCACACCAAAATTATGTGTTTATAGGGATGGAGCCCCAACAATGATGTGTTCTGTCACTGAAAATGATTTTATTGACCCAAAAATTATATAAATATATTATTTGATAATACCACTGTAACTTACAGAATTTGAATTACCATTGTCTCTAGTTGAAAGAAGGACAATGAATGTATCCTTTTGTTCCTTCCTTCCTTCCTTCACTTCAAAGTAAAGGTGAAGTAGTACAGTACATCCTTTATTTCACAATCTGGTTGAACATTGCTGTCTCCCATAGAAAGAATGACAACAGTATCATCCATTCTTTCTTTCCTTCCTTCCATGTCACACCTTCTCCTACTAGAGCTGCACCAGTCCTCCTCGTGTTGGGTTCCTGGCCACATATATATCCATGTCGTGATCGGTCCAGCCGTCCGTGTCGTAGCCAGTGAGTGAGTGGGTGGACCCTGCATGGCTGAGGCGGCTGCTGGCGCGCTCCCTCGACTTGGATCGGCTGTGACGGCGGTTGCGGTCACTGCGCTGGGACGTGGCACGGGACAGCATTGTTGTAGTGGAAGGCGGTCGATGGTGGATGCCCGCTGTCAGACCGAAAGCGTTGGGGTTCACTGCCATGGGTCCAAAGCCGGCCAAGTGAGAGGTGGCAAGTGACTGTCGTGACATGCTAAGATCTGCCATGTTGGGGAAAAATTCAAAGTCAATCATTAAAAAAAACACATTAGAGTAAGAAAATGGAAAAACTACAGTACTGTAGCCTATGTACTATTATTTCCAAGCTGAAACCACAAAATAGTGCAGCTCAAATTTTGATAATTTAAATTCAGGCACCTGACTATTCAAATAAAATGTAAATACTGTACAATTAAAATATTCATACTCAAATATTCAAAGCTAAATGTAAATACCGTATAGAAAATTGATACAGTCACGGAAGGTAGACAAATGGGTAAACACTGAAACAAGCAAAAGCAAACAGAATGTTGAGGCAGCAACTAGAACAACAGAGGACACCAAACTCAAACAGACAAGAGGCAGGATAAAAAGGTAAGAATATACAGGCATTTTAAATTTACATTTCTCAAAAGGGAACTGCAGCTCAGCCATACCAAGTGACACAATAAAGTTTTAAACACACAGACAAACACACACAACAGACAGAAAACATTATCCAGTCACGGCAGACCGGAAGACTGACATTATGGGACAAAAACATACATCACATAAAAAATTACAAACAAAATTACATTGCACTTGCAGGACTCCCCACATGTAAGGAAAATTCAAGTAAGGCACCAGTTGTAAAAGTTATATGGTACTAACATGTGAAAAACAACATATGCAACAGAGACAGAACATGGAAGCAAGAAACAGCAATTACAAAAGAGAGACAACACCTGGTAACTTAAAAACACATGATCAATTGCAAGTAAGTGAGCGAGAGCACATGGTAGCACCTGACAACAGTTTTAAGCAATAAGAAGCAAGTAGAAGGATCTATGTCATTTAAAATAAAAGCTCGGTAAATCTCAGATGCTATGCTTTTAAGACCATGAAAAGCAGTTAATGTTGCTTTAAATGCTTTCTGCTTAAGATCCATCAAAGCATAAGCAAGATTTTTTATGTTAATAGTCTGAAAGGTCCCACAAATACAAATATTGATCTACTGTACAAACTGCCCTTGAAGCTTACATAGAGTATTAACATTGCAGATCAAAGCACAAAGGCAGATCACACAAAACAGATTCAGGAGATATTAGGAACACAGAAACACATCATGGACGAGGCTGAAGATTGTTGGTTGTAGAGCAGAATAACAAACAGAAAAATTGCATAAACATCAACACTGAGTGAGGAGGAGACTTTGAGTGATACAATTTTATTACTTTATCACTTTTTGAGGTCAAAGGTAGGAATTATTTATTGACAAATTATATGCTACTGCTTCTTTAGATCAAATGGCTACTGAGCTGAAGCAGTAGCTAAATGTATTCAATAAAGGCCTTTAACATGAAGCTCTAGAGAAATGTAATGAAGACCTGAGGAGTCAATGAAGTGTTCTCTCGAGTTCGGTGTTTGTTTTATGCAAGTCTGTTGGTGTTGTGTCCGTGTCGGGTTGTCGGTGGTCAGACGAGAGGTAACTGAGTGTGATTTTTAGGTAATGTCTGTTGTAATCAAGTTGACTTAATTTACAATAGAATATTTCTTGAGCCTTGTTTAATGTACGCAGTTTCAGGTAGAGAATGGTAAAAATTTGTAAACAGCTATAGGTGAAATCAATGTACATGTACTGTATTTTTTCATGTGTTGCTAGAGGGAGGGATATGGCAGAACATCAGAGTTTTATGCATGGTTTCAAGCAAGAGAGGTGTTTTGATCCTGTGCTATCATTGTTGTTTTTCGGGTGTGGTTGAATAGCAGAATGAGATTTCCCATATGTAGCAGAATAGCAAAACTGTCTGTTATTTCTGCCTGATGTTTGAGAGATGATGTTGCACCGTACAGTAAGGCAGTGAGGTGATGAGGAAAAATTCTGTCAGGCAGAGAACATCACATTCCTTGAGTATAATAAACCTTCTCATGCATGGAGGAGTCATAACCCATCATAAGCCTGTATGTGGAGGGATGTTGTAACTATATATATAACCATCCCCATGTAGAGGATTAGTCTGGCAGGGAACTATAAAAGAGTACATCTGTTTGCAAAAGTGTACAGTAGAGTGAAATGAATATAGGTTTGCAAATAATCTGGAGGTGACATTTGTTTTTGAGCCAGGTGTAAGGGAGGGTGGTGGTTGTATTGGTGAAGGAGACTGTGGAGGAGGTGGTGGTGATTTCAGTGGTGGTGGTAGAGGTATTGGTATTGGTATTGGTATTGGTATTGGTAGTGGAGGTCCAACACTGATGTCATTCTCAGGGTTTGTCTACAGCCAATAGGGTAAGTGTTGGTTCTTTAAATATCTTCTAGGAATGAGAATGCATAGTAATGACCTTCATGTATGAAATGCAACTCATTATATTACATGTATTTCAAAACCTATTCGCAAACAATTAAAATAACTAGCAACAAAGGCTGTAGAAAACCCAATAAATAAACTTCAGTGGTGTCTATGGTGGTCAGGTCAGGAGAGGTCAGGTCTGTCCAGGCCCGACGTACCTGTGGGAGGAAGGAGGGGAAGGGAGGGGAGACAGCTGGGGTCGCTGTCATAGGTGCACAAGGCCCTGCTTACGGTGATGGACGTCGTTTCTCAAGAGTGCGTCGTTTCTCAAGAGAGCGTCCCGCCACAAGCTAGTCGTGGAGCCTACAGAGAATATATACGTACAGTTCCCTTCATCTGCACGTTTACAGGCACCTTATAGAGTACTGTGTGAAGTGTGGAAGAGCTGTAGGCTAGTCTTTCATATTGGTTGGAGGCGAGGAAATCTTTATATTATTCCAGCGATAAAGTACAGTACAGTACGAGTATACAGTATACATATTGACCTGGAGACATACATGCCATATATCTCCAAAAGTAAAGATTTCTTGATGGATTATACAGTAAGTCTTAGAACTGTAAACGTTGCAACACTGAAGGGGACTGACTGCATGGTATCCTAAACAAGTATGTGTGCAAGGAGTGTCAGATGAGTGTGGAACTTGATAACATGACCACTGTTATCCTGTGGTATGTAGTGTACAGATGCTTTGTCTTGTGTATACAGTACCTGTACTGTATTTCTGCAAAGGAGATGTGCACAAATATTTTTTTGTGCTACTGTGTTCCTCCGTTATCCATATTGGCCAATAATGTAGTACAACACGTGGCTAAATTTGCCTATTTGTTTTGGCAACTATGTATGGTTTTGAAGTTTGATTATTGCTTATAATTTTATTGCCTATAAACTTTAGCAGTTCTATTAATTAAAGTATCTATTCAATTAGCTTGCAAAAAATTGGCTGTAAAAACGGAATATCAACATTTATTTGAAAATATTGCTTTATTTTCATTTTAATATTTAGTTATAGATCTATTCTGTGAAATTCTTAAATAACATAAAGCGTTAAATCGGTTACTATTAGTGACTAAGGACATAGCTAATTAATCTCTATTTTATTATATTAGTACAATCATACTATGTTCAAGTTACTGTTACTTTTGATGGCAAGAACATGTTAATATAATGTCACTACTGTACTGTATTTCTTTCCAATTTAATTTAGCAGCTATGAAGTAAATTATTGATAGTAAATTAATTTTTCCTTCATTCATACTGCAGCATAATCAACCAATTTTCTTTTCTTTAGACTACTTGCAATTAAAGGCAGAAAATATTAATGCAATTTAATTGAATACCATTTTCCAATCATTCCAGCAGAGGAGGGGTTACCAATCAGCAAATAAATATACTTAGCCTAATAGAAAGCAGGATTTACCAGAGATGTGGTCATCAAGTTTTGTACAGTGTCAGTGGTGAAAAGATTATCTCAGGGGGAAATGAAAGAAAAATCAAGATCGATGCAAGGGGGAAAATAACTGAATGCCAGAAAACCAGCCAAATTAATGCAGAGACTACAGTAAATCATATATCTACCAACTACAGCATAAAGCTTTATGAGGGGGCCAATTTTACAGTAGTCTCGGTGATTAGAAATTTTATACCTGACCATAGGAAAATACAAGCTGTGGTTTGCATTAGTAGAGACAGGGGATTGAAGTCCGAGTTGCCATTGTTATCTGTATCCCTGATATAAGATTATGAAATTTAGCACTATCCTTTTAACACAGGCTGATTAACTCTCTTAGTCTGATATAAGATTATGAAATTTAGTACTATCCTTTTAACGCAGGTTGATTAAATCCCTTAGTCTGTATGGTAATGAATAACAGAATCCTGGGAAAGCATATGGTAGTCTTCAATGAGGGACAGAGTGTAAAATAAAGTGGTGGATATAAGTACTGTATATATTCATTGTATATCAAGGGTCTACAGTATTTATATCCCGGATCAGTGAATGCTGTACTGTATAACACTCCTTTTAACCCAGCAGAAATATGTGTGGATAATGAATGATCTGTGTAGTGGTTGTAAATACTTGAGTACATAATGATGGTGTGACTGATTATTATTATATTTTTAACAAGAATAGACAATTGTGGCTTCAAAATACTTCTCGAGCTAAATTTTGAGTACTAAAGGATCCAGTATTTGCTATTCTTTTTTTGTTATACTGTACTGATTTTATTTGATATACAGTATGTGGTGAATATGCATTGTAAACTAGTGTTGACTTTAAAAACTGGAATGTGTATACGACTGTATTCAGGGAGGAACAAAACAAGTAGCATCAGCTTGTGTAAAATTGGCCCTTGATAATTCCATGTTATCATTATGGGATTTGGTTATTTTACTGACAGCAAATATTCTACTGTTTTAAGGTTATTTGTTACTGCAGTTTCATATACATGCACACATACAATCAGTTCTGTCTCTCTCTCTCTCTCTCTCTCTCTCTCTCTCTCTCTCTCTCTCTCTCTCTCTCTCTCTCTCTCTCTAATTTAGTTTACACTCACACACATCATTTTACACATAACTCATATAGTACCACATCCACCCACAGTTGCATACATAATCCTCACACATTCCCACTCTCTATTTCTCCCGTCCCCTACACACTAAATCTCTCCTTCATAACCTCTGTATTTCCTCCCTATTCTCTACTCTCAGTCTCTCCTACACAACCACTATATATTTCCCCTCTCCTTCACTCCACTCTCAATCTCTTCTTCAAACATCTTCACTTTCAATTTCCCCCCTCCTCTCCACTCTCAATCTTATCCTCACAACCTCTCTATTTCCCTCCTCCTCCTCTCCAATCTTAATCTTTCTCTCACAACCACTGTATTTTCCCCCTCCCCTACATTCTCAATCTCTTCCCCACAACCACTCTATTTCCCCCTACATCTCCACTCTCATTCTCTTCCTCACAACCTCTTTTATTTCCCCCCTCCTGTCCACACTCAATTTCTTCCTCACAACCCACCATGTCTGGACAACCCAAGCCCTCCAGCCAAGCTAGCAGGATGCCTCAGATGTGCAGAGCTGAGGGCAGAGTATGACCGCTGACTCTGCCCGTCTGCCATGGACCGGGGCCGTGGAATGTGCTTGGAGGAGGCGTGGGAGATGTGGGAGCGGGCGTCATCGGGTATGAAGCCATTGTTGACAGAACCTGCAGGTGGGGAAGGTGATGGAGTGAGTGAGGAAGGGGTAGTGAGTGAGTGATGAGATACAGTAATGAGTGAGACAGGGGGAGTGGTTAACTGATGATATGGGGGAAGTGGGGTTAAATTTTTTTCAGATAATTTCCTTCCTGTGTAAATTTGTCTTGGTTTGTATTATGTTTCCAGTAAAAGCAAAAATGTGAGTGTGATGGAGTGAGTGAGACAGGGGGAGTATGCATTAATTGAGGATATGGGGTAGGTGTGGTTAATTTAGTTTCAGATAATTTCCTTCCTGTGTATATTTGTTTTGGTTTGTATTTTAACAGTAAATGCTATAACTGAGAAGAAGGGGTCAATGCATTTTCATCAGGTAAAAAATACAATATATAATTATGTTCTATGACTGAGCTGTGTGGAGAGTTCTCTTCTGCCTCAGTTAATAAAAAATGGAACAAAAAAAATTATGAAGTACCACATTGATAAATCCTGTGGCCAGCACCTACCCTCTCAAAAAACTTGAAAAATAATGTATAGTACACAGAAACTACCCCATTGATAAAATCTGTGACCAGCCTCTTCCCTTCTACAAAAAATAAAAAATGAAGAACAAATGTTAACTTTTCAGGCGATGGTAAAAATAATAAAAAGTATGGGGTATTTTCCCTCACCCTTATCCATATGGTACATCCTGGCCCTGGGTATGGAGCGCTGAGAGTACATGGAGAGTGTGTCCCAGTCAGCCTTGGTGGCTGGCCCACTCATCCCAGACCCTAGTGTGCCCAGTGAGGCCAGGGGAGCTGATGAAGGGCTCAGTACAGCAGGGATTCCTTGCTTTTCCCTGGCGGCATCACTGCGCTTCCTATTACAGCAAATGAAGACAATGACAGCAATGATGACAGTGCCACAGATGGCCGCTGAGGCAGCGATGATGATGGTGTCCATGTGCATCGCTGCAGAGGTCTCGGTGCGGATCTCACGGCATTGGGAGTACTGCACGCTGGTAGTTGGGAGAACGGGCAGAAGGAATGAATTATTGTACCCAATTTACTTATAATCACCTCACTTGGAGAACAGGCAGGAGGAATGAAATATTGTACCCTATTTAGACTCAGCATGGCAAAAAATAATCACAACATTGGTAGTACTGCATGCTGGTGGACAAGAAAATTAACAGAAGGAATGAATTATTGTATCCCATGATAAAATGTAATACTGTACAAGCAAAAGGCAGAGGTTTAATTATGCATTTGAGTACCAGTACTTTCTCCTAAGTTTAATAAAATATTCTGTACTTAGTTAAGATGCAAGGGAAAAAACTATAGTAAATGAACACAACCAGAGAAGGGGATAATCATGGTGTGGTTATACAAATCAAAGTTGTCTTCAAAACACTAAAAAATAAGTATTAATTTGACAAGACAACACAGTAAAATGTTTTAGCAAGTGAAACGTCTTAAAAATTTGTTAATTCTTGTGTGAGAAGTCCATTATCAACATATAAAAATTCTAGTACTATATGAGTATGTGAGGTGCATTATAAACTTGTGCTAATTCTAGAACCATACGACTTCCACTTCAGGCCTTACTTTTCAGGGGTAACGCTGGCATCTTCAAGTGAGACTACACACACCACAATACATTCCTGGGTGGGTACATTCTTGATCTTGAACTCTCGCTCAGATGCTGCCAAAGGAGGCCCAAGCTGTATTAAGGAAAACAAGCATCATTAGTAAACAACGACACCAACCTACAACTAGCTGGTGTTACCAGTAAACAGTGACACTATAATTACCATTGCATTTGACAAAAAGGCTAAACGAAGAGATTAGTGATCCAATGCATTTTCATCAAATAACAAAGACAAAATGTGCTTTACAAAGAGCAATGTATATCGATATTCTCTTCAAAAAGACAACTAGGAAAAAAAATCAATGTATATTTCATCTAAAAAACATATCAATAAAATAAAAAAAATAATTAATAAAACCAGAGGGTTGTAAGAGTTGCTGCCCTTGCCTTGAAAGTCTTGTCACCGAAGAGTCTGTAGACGACCCTGAAGCCCAGAATGTTAGACACCTCAGAGTCCCACTGAATGATAACAGAGCTGTCCTTCCTGTAGGCATCTTGTACAATCACCTGCAACACAACATGAGACAATAAAAAGCAGTACAGGAGAAGGGAATGTAATGGATGGCAATACTGCACATTGGAAAAGCAGTGCAGTAGAAACCCAATGCAAAGTGAGACAAAATGCAAGAGGTTTTTTTATTAGTACTACATATTGTTTTTAGGGTGTATAAGTGAGTACATTTTACAGTATAGCATCAAACATAACTACTTGGATATTAATGCATTATCAAGATACAGTACATGACCATTAGTAAAAGGAAAAACGACTGAATTTGTTACATCTAAAGGCCTGTAATACTGATACTTTTACCAAGATAGAGAGAGACTACACACATTCCCCCAACACTCACTTCATCATCGTAGGGTTGACCTCCAAAGAAAAGGCTGGCGTCGTCATCTTCTTTGGTCCGGGTCACAAGGTTTGGTCTGGAGGGGACGGGCTGTGAGGGTGGTCTTTCTATCAGGGACGGTCTCTGCTGGGATCTGGTGGGGGGTCTCTCACCACCTCCTGTCCGTTCCGGTGGGGTCGCCTTTCCTCCTGGGCCTCGTTGTACTGACCCCACACGACCCACACCGGTGTTTGACCCTGGTATAAGGACCTCACCAGGACGGAATGAGGTAATCTGGAAATAATAATAATAATAATGTAGTCATCTTGTAACTACAATAATAATGGTATGTATAAGTTAATACAGTATTCATGTTCAGTCCAGTACAGTGTTATCTACAGTACAGTTGTAGAAGGGAGTTTTTTTTTAACCCCCCTGCAGGTGTCCCTCTGGAGTCTGTACCCTAGCACAAACCTTTAGTTGACCATAATGCTCCCTTACTCCATCATTATGTTACATTATAATTAAATTTTCCTGGCAACACATCTACAAATATCTTCTATGTTATATATTATACTATCATTATTCATTCATAACTCTCTTCCATTAATAGACCAACTAGGTGTGTGTTAGGGTAAGGTGGACCCCATGGAGGTAAAGAAACTCCCTTGTGCAACCATACCAACACACACAAACATGTAGGCTACAGTACTTACCTCTGGGCGTGGTTGTGGCGTGGTGGGCGTTCTGGTATTAATGGTATTGATGGGGGTGGTTGCAGGTGGTGGTGGAGGCCTGGTGGTGGTCGTAAGGGGGGTCGTGGTGCGGGGAGTCGTGGTGGAAGAAGATGATAGGAGTGGTAGTGAAGTCCTATCCCTATTACCACCACCACCACCACCAATACCACTACGACTACCAGTATCACCACTACCACCTAATCCATCTTGGGGTCGAGGTGGGGGGGGAGGAGGAGGTGGAGGAGGTGGAGGTGGTGGTAATGGAGGTAGGGACGAACTGGAGGAAGAAGGGAAGGAGGAAGTGGACGAAGGAGAAGGTAAAGTGGCCGAAGTGGACCCATTCTGACATACGAACTCATCTGGACTCAGTTGATAGAAGGATCGTTCTCGGTACTCAGGGGGCTGACCACAGAACTGGGGGTTGCGCTCCCTGGAGGTCACTTGGAGGTCGTAGTCGGTAATCCAGCGTGAAATCCAACCCACTCGGCAGTCACAGTGAAGGAAGCGACCACCTGTGTGTCAAGTGTTTATGTTATTTTATTTATTTACTGTATAATATATGCCATTAACTACGTTTCCCGTAAATGGCACCTCCGGCGCCATACGCTTAGCCCTGGGGCGCCGAAGCATACTTGAAAAAAAAAAATCGTAAAATCTCTTTCAAAAGTAGTTTATTACAACCCCGTATGCATATGTATTATCCACAAAAAATTTCGTGTTCAGAACAGGTGAAGCTTCAACCGAGCACTTTCTTCATATTCATTAATATATTTTCAAGGAAACGTTTTTCCCAGGAGTATTGTGACTGAACTCTGTCTGGGTGTTGTGGACTGGAGGAACTTTTGTAGTGAGGTGTGCGAGCATTGGTTGCAAAATAGCGAAGCGATAGATGGTCCTGGGACCATCGTCACCATCGTTGAAACAGACGAGAGTATATTTGGAAAAAGGAAATACATCGAGGAAGAAGAGTGAGTAGACGATGAGTGGGTGTTTGGTGGAATAGAGCGTGGTACAAATCGGCACTTAATTGTTGTCCCAGTCGAGGAACTCATCAGAAACTTTACTTCCGCTGTGTGAGAAGTATATACTGCCAGGGACGTAGCTATAGCAACTTGACCGTCAACCACAGCCACAACTTCGTTGATCCAGTTACAGTGTACACATAAATAATATTGAACGGCTGTGGAAGGATATTAAGTCGTGGGTATAGAGAGCTGGTAATCATAAATACCATTACGAGAAGTAGTTTGCCCGTTACACATTTTATCACGCTCACCAAAACCATCCTCCATCACTTCGTCACCATCGCTCGCCGCTTTACCCCACCAAAATAACCCTAAGAAATTATTCCGAAAGTCAAAATTTTATTATTTCCCTCTTATACCTATTTCACACATTCTGTTAGCCGGAATCACCCTTTTTTTCCCCCTTAAATTTTTTTGAAGACTTTCATTTTGCGACCTTGGCCAATCAAGGGTGGGGGTGCGTGGGGATCCCCCCTTAAAAATAAAAAATAATAATTTTTACTAATTTTCACAAAATATAACAGCCTCCACAATAGAAAGGAAAAAACAAACGGGTAAATTCGGTTCCTCGAAAGTGTGAAAATCGAGAACGCAGACAATCGCAATATTTACCCAAATCTGATATCAATGCACCACATATCGGAATTTTGAAAAAAAAAAAAAAAAAGCCCGCCAATATCGTCAATGGCGGGGCCCTATGAACAGTGGGAAGTGGTTGATATCAAAGTGGCAACACAGCTACGTAACCTACCAACAGAGAGACCCCTGAGGGAAGTATTGAGGTGTGTAAAGGCCTGCTCAGGGACGGTGGTGAGGGGGTTACCGTCCAGGGCCAGTAGAGTCAGGGCCCTCACACCCAGGAAGCCGTTGTCAGGGATGGCCGAGAGCAGGTTGAAGCCGATGTCCAGGACCTGAAGAAGGCGGTGACGAAGGAGGTAAGTCAAACCAGTGTAATATATTGTAGAGATGAGCCACAGAAAAGAAAAACACAATTATTCCCAACTTGTTTTCATGATACATTAGTATATAATTATGTTTCATTTTCAACCTGTTGAAATAAAAGGGAGAGCTGCATTTTGACCATGTTTGACTCCCCCCCCCCCTCCCAAGTTTGCTCAGGTTAGGCCCCGGTAATTAGCTTCTGTTAGGTCCGGGGTGGGTGGTCGGCTCCAGCCCAGGGCAGGTTAGGTTAGGTTAAGTCAGGCTAATTCTAGAACCAATAAATATTAATTATATTTAAATGAGTGCATTATTTATTAAATTTTGTTTTAACCCTCAATCCAGCCACTTGGAGAAGGTGGGGGCGGGGGGTTAAACATGATCAAAATGCACTGTCGCCTATTATATATATATATAAAGTAATGGAATCTAAAAAAAAAAAAAAAAAAAAAAAAAAGTTGGAAAAAATAGTGTTTGCCATTTCAGTGACTCAACATAAATTTTACCCAAGTGAGTAAATTAATAAAAGAATAGGATAGTGAATAATAATTAACTATAAATAAGTAAGAGAACGAGTGTGTGTGTGAAGATGGTCAGCGTTACCCATGAGTGAGTTGTATAGCGGGAAGGTGAACAACCCTCATTACGGTTCCTTACTCACTCACCCACCCAACCACCTCAGACATAATAATTATTCCCAGCATCCACTTACACATGTATATAAATAGTTTATTCATATTTTCTTTCAGCCATTTTTTTGCCCAGTAAAAAAGAATTGATTAAGTAAATAAGCATCTAACTATCACTAACTAATTAGATATACCTGTATAAATTTATAATCAAACAATAAATTAGTATATAACCAAGTACGTTAATAAAAGAATATATTCGTTCACCGCTAGCCAACCCTACGTCGATAAAAAAATAATAAATATAAACTAAAAATAAATAGAATACACTGTGTATCTCGGGTCCCTAGGGAAAGTTATCTAATTCTTGTCCAGACTTGACCTAAACACAGTGGGCCATATTCAAGAACATTAATTTTGTGGTGCATACGATGGCGAGATACTGGTACAACGGCTCTATTGTTTGTCTATGGAGCCATTGTACGGTACCACACCATCGTATACACCACGGATGTTCATGAATACGGCACACGGACTGACATGATGCAGACTAGGCTAATTATAGAAGAACACTTAGTCAAAAGTGAAATTCTCGATCGGCTATATAAAGAAAGGAGGAGAAAACTGGGACAGGATGTACTTTTGTGCTGTGGTTGTGCTTAGTAGACGACGGGAGTTGCCTAATAAGTTCTGTAAAGATCAAAGTAGCCTTATAAATTCTGTACAGGAGATGAAAGTAGCCTAATAAATTCTGTACAGGAGATAAGAGTAGTCTAATAATTTCTGTATATGAGATGAGAGTAGCCTAATAATTTTTGTATATGAGATGAGAGTAGCCTAATAATTTTTGTAAAAGAGACGACAGTAACCAAATAATTTCTGAAAAAGCAGCGAGAGTATCCTAATAATTTTTGTAAAAGAGACGAGAATAGTTTACCTGATAATTTTTTTGGTACCCTCTTGTGTGTTCGAGTCAAATAATTTCTGTGAAGGCGATGAAAGTTGAGTAATAATTTCTTTTAAGTCTTCTTGTGTGTTCGAGTGTTTTATATTTTTTACATCATTTTTACCAGCTTATAGCTAGGTATTATTGAAACGATTTCTGAAGTAGTTATCTGTTAACTACTCTCTCTCTCTCTCTCTCTCTCTCTCTCTCTCTCTCTCTCTCTCTCTGTAGGCCTATACTACCCACTCTCACTTTATACTACTTTCTCTTTCTCTCTCTGTATATTAACCCCTCTCACCTTATACTCTCTCTCTCTCTCTCTCTCTCTCTCTCTCTCTCTCTCGATAAACACGCAATAATATTATCTCTGGACAAATCTTTAGAAACCCAGACAAATTTCAACAGCACTAACAGCCGGGTCAAAAGTCCTTATCTTATCACCTCTCTGTCCTGTCCTGTCCTGTCCTGTCAGTCCGTCTGTCTGTCTATTTATCAATCTATTAATCTATCTGTCTGCCAATGTATATATATATCTATCTGTCTGTTTATCTATCTATCTGTCTGTCTGTCAATTAATCTATCTGTCTGCCTGTGTTTATCTATCTATATGTCTGTTTATCTATCTATATGTTTGTTTATCTATCTATCTGTGTGTGTGTGTGTGTGTGACCTCAGCGTATCGTTCAAGAGGTAATGTAATGTTGTGGTATCTGTAAATATTGGAGGACTTCTGATTCCTCCAAACTATACCAGGAAACAGATTACCAACCCCATACTATAAGTGTATTGGAGGGGAGAGTCTGTTTTGTTGTATGGTTTGAAGGACTAAATGAGGCTCCAGTTTGCCCCCCCCCCCCAACCCCCTACTCACCATTCATCCCTTTTCCACCACCCACCCCCTAATGAAAAAATAAAAATAATAATAAAATAGTATCTCAATTTTTTAAACACAGCAATACTGATTTCACTTCCCGTGTTTAAAGATAATGGGTTGCTTTCTCTACAAATATATTTTTTCCATAATTAAAGATAGCTTAGGTCCATTCCCTGTCAGGTTGAAAGATAGAAGATAGATATATTTATTTACTTCCTTGTTCTTGTTATCATTGTGTCTTCTCGTTTCATTAGTACGTTGTTTGTTATGTTAACTTACATACTGTTATTACTACTTCTATTATTACTATAATTTTAATACTAACAACAAGACCAATACTACTACTCCTACAACAACAAAAACAATTTCTTTACTACAACAACAACAACAACAACAACAACAACAACAACAACTACTACTACTACTACTACTACTACTACTACAAAAAAACTTCTACTACAACAACAACAACAACTACTACTACTACTACTACTACTTCTACTACTACTACTACAACAACAACAACAATACTACTACTACTACTACTATAATAATAATAATAATCGTCATCATCCATCATCTTTTACTCCATTTATCACTCCCTCCACCTACCCTACTCCTTCCTTCCTTCCTTCCTTCCTTCCTCTCCTCCTTCCCCGCTTTCTTAATCATCACCTGCTTCTGTTCCTTCCTCTCCTCCTCCTCCTCCTTCCTTCCTTCCTTCCTTCTTTCTTTCACCTCCTCCTCCTCCTCCTCCTCCTTCCTTCCTTCCTTCTTTCACCTCCTCCTCCTCCTCTTCTTCTTTCTCCTCCTTCCTCCCTCCTTTCCTTCCAGGCTTCTAATAGATTTCAACACAGCATATGCACTGAATCTTGAACCCCCTTAGGACAAACTCGTGCCTTGTCCAGGGGCTTATAACGGGGTCCGACTTGTGGGGCAGAGAGAGAGAGAGAGAGAGAGAGAGAGAGAGAGAGAGAGAGAGAGAGAGAGATTCAAATAGATATGGAAAATAGAGAGAGAGAGAGAGAGATTCATATAGATAATAAAAAAGGTTGAGATAAATTGTGTATGAGAGAGAGAGAGAGAGAGAGAGAGAGAGAGAGAACAAAAACTGACTGACGGTAGGAAAGAGTGAGTGAGTGAATGACAAGGAAGGAATGAAGGGAGGAAAAAGAAGAAGGTGGGGAGAGGGAGGGAGTGGGGGGAGAGGCAAAGAGAGGACCGCTAACACTTACCACAAGATGTAAACACAGCTGGACCAGAGAGAGAGAGAGAGAGAGAGAGAGAGAGAAATATTTAAACACCTAGAATTTATGAGAGAGAGAGAGAGAGAGAGAGAGAGAGAGAGAGAGAGAGAGAGAGAGAGAGAGAGAGAGAGAGAGAGATTTAAAAACCTAGAATTTATGAGAGAGAAAGAGTGAAATATTTAAAGACCTAGAATTTATGAGAGAAAAGAGAACATGAACGAGTGAAATATTTAAAGAACTAGAATTTATCAAAGAGAGAGAGAGAGAGAGAGAGAGACACTACCCTAATAACGTAATATTTAATGTGTTAATAATAATATACAGCTATTTGTACAGTATACACATATTAATTAAATAATACACGCCGTTATAACTTCCTCATCTGGTTACGATACAGTGGAAAATATAATAATAATAATAATAATAAAAATGAAAATGAGAATAATAATAATAATAATAATAATAATAATAATAAAAAGTTCTATCTATTTCTTCTCATTTATATCATCATTATAATTTATATTCATACTTATTATTATTATTATTAATTTTATTTTTGTTTATATTATTATTATTATTATTATTATTTTACCGGGATTGGTGTGTAGTAAAGGAAGGAGAATAAGAGAGGAGGAATAGGAGGGAAAATAAATAAAGAGGGAGAGGTAAGGAAATATAAGGGTGTGTGTGTGTGTGTGGTGGGGGGGGGGGAGAGGGGAGGTGAGAGGAGTGGACTGAGGGTGAGGGGTGGGGGGGGGAGTAGCCTGAGGGTGAGGGGAGAGGAGTGGGGAGTTGACTGAGGGGAAGGGGAAGGGAGGGGAGGTGACCAAGTGGGAGAGGTTGGGGGGAGTGGACTGAGGGGGAGGGGAGGGGATGGGAGGTAACCAAGTGGGAGGGGGGGGGGAGAGTAGGCGACCATGGAGAAGGGGAGTAGAGTTGGGGGGTTGGGGGGAGGGTAGCACTAACTAACCCCCTTCCCCATCCTCTCATACCTACACACACATCCTATAGTTCCTCTCAGCCCATCCTAGCCCCTTCCAGCCCATCCTAGCCCCTTCCCAGCCCATCCTAGCCCCTTCCAGCCCATCCTAGCCCCTTCCCAGCCCATCCTAGCCCCTTCCAGCCCATCCTAGCCCCTTCCAGCCCATCCTAACCCCTTCCAGCCCATCCTAGCCTCTTCCCAGCCCATTCCACCCCCTCCAGCCCACCCATTCCTCGCCCAGTCCCTCCTACCCCCTCCCAACCCATCCCAGCCCCTCCTACCCCCTCTTACCCCCCCTTCCAATCCCTCATACCCCTCCTACCCATTCCAGCCCCTCCCAGCCCCTCATACCCCCTCCTACCTATCCCTCATACCCCTTCCAACCCATCCCAGCCCCTCCTACCCCCTCCTACCCCCCTTCCAATCCCTCATACCCCTCCAACCCATTCCAATCCCTCCTATCCCCTCATACTCCCTCCTACCAATCCTCATACCCCCTCCTACCCCTTCCTAACCCATTCCACCCCCTCCTACCCCCTCCTACCCCCCTTCCAATCCCTCATACCCCTCCAACCCATTCCAATCCCTCCTATCCCCTCATACTCCCTCCTACCAATCCCTCATACCCCCTCCTACCCCTTCCTAACCCATTCCACCCCCTCCTGCCCCCTCCTACCCCCCTTCCAATCCCTCATACCCCTCCAACCCATTCAATCCCTCCTATCCCCTCATACTCCCTCCTACCAATCCCTCCCACCCCCTCCTACCCCCCTTCCAATCCCTCATACCTCCTCCTACCCCTCTCCCAGCCCCTCCCTCCCCCTCCTAACCCCTCCCACCCCCTCCCTCCAGCTGAGACAACACTGCAGGCGAGAGTGAGTGACCAGCACGCCCTAAAGTAACTGATTGAAGGAGGCGCTGCAGAAGGGAAGAAGGTAGATGATAATGATGATGATGATGATGTAGGAGGAGATGGAGGAAAAATGGAGATAGGAGGAGTAGGAGATGGAGGAAGAAGAAAATGAGGAGAAATGGAGAGATGGAGAGTTGAGGACGAAGGAGGAAGAAGAAAATGAAGAGATGGGGAGCGGGTGGAGGAAAGGGGAGATGGAGAAGGGGAAAATGGAGAAGGGAGGAGATGGAGGAAAAATGGAGAGAGGAGAAGGAGGAAGAGGAGGATGGAAGATGATGATGATGATGATGTAGGAGAAGATGAAGGAGGGAGATGATGATGATGATGATGATGTAGGAGGAAATGGAGGAAAAATAGAGAGATGGAAGGAGGAAGAGGAGGATGGAAGATGATGATGATGGTGTAGGAGAAGATGGAGGAAAAATGGAGAGATGGAGAGTGGATGGAGGAAGGGGAAAATGGAGAGTTATTAGAGAGTGGTGGATGATAACGAAAGAAGAAGGAAATAGAGGAAAGAGAAGATAAAGGTGTAAATAAATAAAGGAAAAAGAGAAAAATAAGGAGATGGAGAGTGGTGGATGATAACGAAAGAAGAAATAGGTAAAGGAAGAGAAAAAGGAATGATAAACAAACACAGACAGACAGACAGACAAACAAACCGAATCAATCACATAAACCTCACGATGGAGATAAAAATATATAAAAAAAGTGACGTATTGGTAACTGGAAAATGGTAGTATAAAATTTACATATTGGTAACAGTGTAAGGAGGTAGTATATAAAATTTTCGTATTGGTAACAGTGTAAGGAGGTAAAAATAAATAAATTGACGTATTGGCAACAGTAAAATGAGGTAATATTAAATAAATGGACGTATTGGCAACAGTGTAAGGAGGTATTATTATATGGATGTATTGGTAACAGTGTAAGGAGTGTCCAGCCAATCCGAAGCGAGGCATTAACAGGGTGAAGATAACGGAAGGTGTGGGGGGAGGGGGTGGATGCTGTGAGAGAGAGAGAGAGAGAGAGAGAGAGAGAGAGAGAGAGAGAGAGAATTTGTTACACACACACACACACACAGAATTTGTTACACACACACACACACACACACACACTCACACAGAGAGAGAGAGAGAGAGAGAGAGAGAGAGAGAGAGAGAGAGAGAGAGAGAAAAAAAAATTTGTTACTCACACACACACACAGAGAGAGAGAGAGAGAGAGAGAGAGAGAGAGAGAGAGAGAGAGAGAGAGAGAGAGAGAGAGAAAAAAGTTGGTACACACATACACACACACACACACACACAGAGTGGGGGTGTGTGTGTTTAAGGGTAAGATATAGGAGTGTCTGTAAGTGAGAGTTCATGTATGTACACACACACACACACACACACACACACAGGTAAGATATGGGAGTGTTTGTGAGTATGAGTGAGAGTTTAAGTGTGTGTGTATGTGTTTGTGTGTGTGTGTACCTGCAGACCACCATACATATAGAGCTATAGCGGTTCCCATACATAGAACACGGTCCATAGAACATACACATCATTGTTGTTATTATTATTACAAAGAAGGAAGGAGAGAGAGAGAGAGTTGATAAAATGAAGGGGAGAGAGGGAGGGGAAGAGTTGATATATGAAGAGAGAGAGAGAGAGAGAGAGAGAGAGAGAGAGAGAGAGAGAGAGAGAGAGAATTTGGCTCGCACACACACACACACACACACATACACATTTTTGAGCGATAAAAGATAGGAATAAGAAGGAGCCGATAAAGGAAGAGGTACTTACAAGAGGATAATGATAAAAAGATAAGAAGAGAGAGAGAGAGAGAAGAGAGAGAAGAGTTGACAAAATGAAGAGAGAGAGAGAGAGAGAGAGAGAGAGAGAGAGAGAGAGAGAGAGAGAGAGAGAGAGAGAGAGAGAGAGAATTTGGCACACACACACACATTTTTGAGCGATAAAAGATAGGAATAAGGAGCCGATAAAGGAAGAGGTACTTACAAGAGGAGAATGATAAAAAGATAAGAAGAGAGAGAGAGAAGAGAGAGAGGAGTTGACAAAATGAAGAGAGAGAGAGAGAGAGAGAGAGAGAGAGAGAGAGAGAGAGAGAGAGAGAGAGAGAGAGAGAGAGAGAGAGAGTGTTACAAGGAGTTACAAGGAAAAGAAGTACCCTAGGGGACCTTACGATCCATACAAAGAGGGTACCTGTGGGTTTAGTGCGCAAGTAGGCGACCGTCCTCGAATGTGTCATGTGAAACCATCAAGGAACACTCGCACAACGGCTTAAACACCTAGACGGTGATTTAAGACTTTGTCTAATCTGGACTTGAACTGATCCACAGAGTTGCTGTTGACTACATCAGCAGGAAGCGCGTTCCAAGTACCGCAGATGCTGTATGTAAAGAATTTACCACACAGATCACGGTTGTATCGCTTCAGTTCAAGTTTGTAGCCATGATTCCTGGTTGTGCCCTCACTGAGTTGGAAAATGTCCCTGTAGTCTACATTGTCAAAGCCTCGTAGTATTTTAAACACTTCGATAAGCTGACCACGCAGTCTCCGGGTTTCCAAAGAGAACAGGTCGAGTTCTACCAACCGATCTTTATAGTTCTTGTGTCTAAGAGATGGTATAAGTTTGGTTGCCCTGGCTTGCACTCGTTCCAATCTCGCGATATCCTTTCGGTAAAAAGGACTCCAAAACTGGACTGCATACTCCAGGTGCGGTCGGACAAGGGAATTGTACAGACAAAGTACTATCTCCTTGTTCCGGTATCCAAACTTTCGCTTTATGTACCCTAACATCCTTTGGGCTTTCTTCTCAGCCTCAATACACTGCTTTGAGAACTTGAGGTCGCTAGTGATAGTTACACCCAAGTCTTTCTCAGTATCAGTGCTTACGAGAGCATTGCCCTTAAGGTTATACTCTGTTCGGGGGTTTCTGTGGCCTATATGCATAACTTTGCATTTGTTCACGTTAAATGGCATTTGCCACGTGTCAGACCACTCCCCGATCTTCCTAAGATCTTCTTGTAAGCGGGTAGTATTTCCTTCTTTCGCGACATTCATACCAAGCTTAGTATCATCGGCGAATTTGGAAATCTTGGCAACCATGTCACCATCCACGTCATTAACATAGATGATAAACAGTAGTGGTCCCAGAACAGAACCTTGGGGAACACCGCTAGTAACGGGCACCCACTCTGAAGCCTGTCCATTCACTACCACCCGCTGCCGTCTGTCACTTAGCCAGTTCTCTATCCAATTTGCCACATTTCCGTCTATGCCCAGTGCACGCACGAGAGCGAGAGAGAGAGATTGACAAAATGAAGAGAGAGAGAGAGAGAGAGAGAGAGAGAGAGAGGGAGGAGGCAGATATATATTAACTTAATTTATATTTATATTAGCCGGGTGATAATATACCAACTCTCTCCTTCATTTCATATTTTTCTCTCATTTTCTAGTTATTTCTCGATAAGTGAATTAATGCAATCCAAGACAAATTATACAAAAAAAAAAAAAAAAAAAAATACACCGAATTACATACAAGCTTATTTAATGTTCTGTATTTTCAGTTACTTTAATTTTCTAGGTGTTTTTCGATAAGTGTAATAATGTAATCCAAGACAAATTATACCAAAAACAAAAAAATTACACCGAATTACATACATATCAATAGGTCTCATCTCACCCGCCCATACCAACCTATTATTGTAAGTATAACGGTGGTAAAGGTATCATGGAGTTGCTTAAGAATACGGGTTTGGTGAGGGTATATTATTGTCTTTAAATGTCAGGAGAGAGAGAGAGAGAGAGAGAGAGAGAGAGAGAGAGAGGGCGGGGAGAAGTGGAAGGACAAACTGAGAGAGAGAGAGAGAGAGAGAGAGAGAGAGAGAGAGAGTGGAAGGATAATTTAAATTGACTGTGAGTGAGAAACAGATTTGATGAGAGAGAGAGAGAGAGAGAGGAGTGTGGCAGGTGGAAGGACAAACTGAGAGAGAGAGAGAGAGAGAGAGAGAGGGGCAGGTGGAAAGACAAACTGCATTAGTGAGATGAGTGAGTGAGTGAGTGAGAGTGAGATATAGCTTTAATGTGTGTGAAAGAGAATGATTATTGCTAAGAATAGTGTGATGATTTCTAAAGCCTTCGAAGACGACAACAACAACAACAACAACAGAAACAAAAACAATGATTATAATAGTGTTGTTTTTTTTTCTCTCTCTCTCTCTCTCTCTCTCTTTCTTTCTCTCTCTCTCTCTCTCTCTCTCTCTCTCTCTCTCTCTCTCTCTCTCTCTCTCTCTCTCTCTCTCTCTCTCTCTCTCTCTCTCTCTCTCTCTCTCTCTCTCTCTCATACATACAGTTTGTCCTTCCACCATCCTCCTCTCCTCTCTCTCTCTCTCTCTCTCTCTCTCTCTCTCTCTCTCTCTCTCTCATACATACATACAGTTTGTCCTTCCACCATCCTCCTCTCCTCTCTCTCTCTCTCTCTCTCTCTCTCTCTCTCTCTCTCTCATACATACATACAGTTTGTCCTTCCACCATCCTCCTCTCCTCTCTTTCTCTCTCTCTCTCTCTCTCTCTCTCTCTCTCTCTCATACATACAGTTTGTCCTTCCACCATCCTCTCCCCTTCTCTCTCTCTCTCTCTCTCTCTCTCTAAGTGGGTGCAGATAGTAATAATATTGAGCCACCAATGAGAATGCTTTGTGGTGTGAGATTGTGTAAACTTTCTATACCTTCCTTCCCGACATAAATCACTAAACGCACCTCCAACATTTACACTCAATTTTTTCTTCTACTTCGTCTTCGTATATTATATTATTATTATTATTATTATTATTATATAGACTGCCTATATATCTATCTGTCTATCTATTTATTTATTTATTTATCTATCTCTATTTATGTATCTATCTGTCAATTTATCTAACTATGTATGTATCTATCAATCCATCTATTTATCCATCCCTCCTACCCTAACCTCTCTCTCTCTCTCTCTCTCTCTCTCTCTCTCTCTCTCTCTCTCTCTCTCTCTCTCTTACACACACACACACACCCTATGAACTTTTATCAACCTCCAGAATGCCACCACACTACATCAACAACATAATTACAATACCCCGTTGTAAAAAAAAGTAATGTCCATCCAGATAATGTCGTCACACACGCTGCTGACTTTTTCAACGGGCACAAGGTAAACAAACGGCAGGTGCCCTTCTCATTAAGTTACACCGTCAGGCTCGTCAGTCAAGATTCGGGGTTCTGACAGAATTATTATTATTATTATTATTATTATTATTATTGTACTTAGTTGTAGTA
>JAWQEG010004658.1:47500-61416 GCA_033782935.1 Petrolisthes cinctipes | reverse complement strand
TGTTGTTGTTGTTGCCTGGAATAGTTTGGAGGAATCAGTTGCTCCAGATTTACCACCAACACTATCCTACCACTTTTATTTGTTAAGAGGATAGATAGTACAGTACAGTATTGGCTGTTAAATCTGGAGCAACTTATTCCTCCAAACTATTCCAAGCAACAGAACACCATTATTTTTGTTCATCTGGTCTTGCTTCTTGGCATATATATTTTGGAGGAATCAAGGCACTCCAATGTACTATTCTCGTACAGTACTGTGTAGGTCTTGGTGGTAATGTTTTCTGTTAATATTTGTACACGTTGTCTGTCAAAATCTTTGTCAATATAACTCAAATTTTTATCTGTTTTGGTTTTCATGTCTCACTATCACTATCCAGGTGTCTCTAATTGTCACTATTAAATTCATCCTCTTATTATTATTATTATCATTATTATTTTTATTATAGGTGAAGGTAATGTTGTTTTTTTTTCTTATTCATGTTGTTTCTCCTTCCTCGTGTCAATATATTTTTCTAATCTCATCACCACCAACACTTAATTGCCCCCAATCGTTACTCAAATATACCCAACCTCTTATTATTATTATTATTATTATTATTATTATTATTATTATAGGTTATAAATAATTATTGTAATGTTTTCTTAAGGACCCTGTGATCGTGTATGAAAATTGGAGGCTTCTGATTCCTCCTGCCCCATGCCACGAAACAAGCTCCTTCCATATAGGTGGTGTTTCGTGGCAATATTTGAAGGACTCATTTATCTCCAATTTTCTGACTACAACACAGGGTTCCTTAATAATCATCACGCTGTCTGTCTGTCTTTGTTTCTCACTCGTGTCCAAATATCTTTCAAATCTCACCACCACCATCACTGAAATGACCCAAATCTCCCTTTAAATTCCTTCCCTAATATGAACTTGGCACGAGTATAAATAAAATGAAGGTAAACATGCAACTCTACATTAGACTATACGTGTTTTCACTCACTTAACACATTACGTTTGACATTCACCTACATACAACCTTACAAAATAATATTGTGTTTATGTCACGTGTTTCAACCTATCATCATAAACAAACAATAATATGGTGTGTAAAGTGACGTTTATTATTATTATTATTATATTATTATTATCATCAATATTGTTTTCATTCACTACACATTACGTTTCTCTTTCACCTACATACAAACTTACAAAATAATACTGTGTTTATGTCACGTGTCTCCCAATACCATTATAAACAAACAATAATATGGTGTGTAAAGTGACGTTTATTATTATTATTATTGTTTTCATTCACTACACATAACGTTTCTCATTCACCTACATACAAATATACAAAATAATACTGTGTTTATGTCACGTGTCTCCACCTATCATCATACAAACAATACTATGGTGCAGTGAATAAAAAAAAAAAAAAAAAAAATTATTAAATATACCGTATAAAATAATAAATGGTGGTGGCCTGTTGCTGTTGTTGTCAGGAATAAAGTTTACAGAAACCACTTTAGTCCAGAATTTCCACCAACATCCATCCATCAGTCCTGTATATGTATCGTGGGTATTTTATTATTGTTATTATTTACCACTCGTGATTATAATATACACACATACATATCACTACCAACACTGTATATCCATCCATCAGTCCTGTATAATTATGTATTGTGGGTATTTCATTATTTGATATTAATTACGACTTGTGATTGATTATATACACACATACATACTACTACCAACACTGTATATGTATTGCGGCTATTTTTATTATTGTTATTATTTACCACTCGTGATTGTATACACTCACACTGACACACTCACTTGTACCGGGCACTGTTAATTATATAAGGAAGACACAGGGAGTAATTAATATCAACACTTGGACGACTTTTGCCACTCGGATGATACCGTAATATGTGTGTGTGTGTGTGTGTGTGTGTGTGTGTGTGTAATAAAAACAACTTAATAACAATAATGTGTATGTGTGTATAATAAAATACAACTTACCGTAATAATAATAATAATGTGTTTGTGAGTGTGTGTGTAATAAAAACAACCCAATATGTTTGTGTGTGTCTTAGGTGCGTATAAAAATAAACACATAAATAGCTACTTTGATACGCGCGCGTGTGTGTGTTTATGTGTGTGTATGTGTTATGGTAGTCAGCTAGGAGTAAGACAGTGAGAAATTGTGTGTCTGTGTCTGTGTGTGTGTGTGTGTGTGTGTGTGTGTGTGTATTTCCCTGGACCGCGTGTGTGTGTATGTGTGTGTCTATTTCCCTGTACCATGTGTATGTGTGTATTTCTCTGGACCGCGTGTGTGTGTATGAGTGTATTTCCCTGGACCGTGTGTATGTTATGTACAGCCATGAGTGATAGTGCTGGACCAGGGTCCAAGTAGGAGTGTTGAAGAGCAACTAAACAGAGTTCGAACAAGTGAATTTTCCAAACCATTCTCAATGTTGAGAGAGGTTTAGAAGACACTTTTTCGAACTCTGTTCAGTTGCTCTCCAACACTCCTTGGACCCTGGTCCAGCACTATCCATGGCTGTACGGTATGTATGTGTGTGTGTTATGGTAGGCAGCGATTATCTCACCATGGGTCAGTCGTACCGTACTGAAGTTGAGTAGAGGAGGGTTAGTAGTTGTTGTTGTTGTGTGTATGAGGGAGCGTACCGTACTAAGTTGAGTATTGACCGGACAGCCTACGCCAGGTGTCTGCTGCTGCTGCTGCCCATGCTCTCTCTCTACCTCTCTCTCTCTCTCTCTCTCTCTCTCTCTCACGCACACACACATACTCTCTATTTCTCTCTCTAACACGCACACACACATGCTCTTTTCTCTCTCTCTCTCTCTAACACACACACACACTCACTCTCTTTAACACTCCTTCCCCCACCCCCTTCTCTCTCTCTTTCTGACACACGGTCCCTGCCCTCTCCCCTACCCTCTCTCTCTCTCTTTCTCTAACACAGTCCCTGCCCTCTCTCTCTCTCTCTAACACATGCTCTCCCCCCACCACCTCTCTCTCTCTAACACATGCTCTCCCCCACCCCCCTCTCTCTCTCTCTCTCCCAGGCAGGTGAGGTAAGGTCGGTGTGGCCAACATGCGCCGAGCCACACACTCTCAGAGGAGAGGGGGTGTGGGGTGGGGCGGGTGGAGCGAGCGAGCGAGCTAGAGAAGTTTTGGAAGGGAGAGGAAAAGAGAGTTTGAGAGAGGGAAAGGAAAGGAAAGGTAGAGGGAGCGAGCGAGAGAAGTTTTGGAAGAGAGAGTTTGAGAAAGGTAAGGGAAGAGAGGGAGAGGAAAGGTAGATAGGATTGGGGAGAGAGGGATAGAGAGGGAAAGGAAGGAAGAGGAAAGGTAGAGGGAAAGGGAGGGAGGGAGAGTAGTAAGGGGGGGGGGGAAAGAGAGGGAGGGGAAAGGTAGAAGGAGAGAGGGTTAGGGAGAGGTGGAGGGAGAGTAGTAAGGGGGGGGGGAAGAGAGGGAGGGAGAGAGGTAGACGAGGTGAAGGAAAGTTTTAAAGTAAGGAGAGAAGATGTAAATAGGTAGGTAAGGGAGAGCAGGGGAGGGGCAGGGAGAGAGGGAAGGTAAGGGAGAGGAGGGGTAGGGGCAGGGAGGTAAGGGAGAGGAGGGGTAGGGGCAGGGAGGTAAGGGAGAGAATGAGGGGCAGGGAGGGATAAGGGAGAAGGCGAGTGTAAGGGGAGATAAGGACGGATGGATGAGAGAGAGAGAGAGAGAGAGAGAGAGAGAGAGAGAGAGAGAGAGAGAGAGAGAGAGAGAGAGAGAGAGAGAGAGAGAGAGAGAGAGAGAGAGAGAGAGAGAGAGAGAGGAGAGAGAGAGAGAGAATGGGGAAATGTATATATAAGTAAAAATGAATGGAAAGGGAATAGGGGAGTAGGTAAATAAAAATGAGAGAGAGAGAGAGAGAGAGAGAGAGAGAGAGAGAGAGAGAGAGAGAGAGAGAGAGAGAGGAGAGAGAGAGTGATGAGAGAGAGAGAGAGAGAGAGAGAGAGAGAGAGAGAGAGAGAGAGAGGAGTAGAGTCAAGGGGACGAGTGAATGTAAAAATATCTATATATAAAAAACTCGACAGGAGGGATATAAGAATAAAAAAAAAAGAATGTACAGTCCCCGAAGAGAGAGAGAGAGAGAGAGAGAGAGAGAGAGAGAGAGAGGAGAGAGAGAGAGAGAGAGAGAGAGAGAGAGAGAGAGAGAGAGAGAGAGAGAGAGAGAGAGAAATCACCTCAATGTTCCGAGAGAGAGAGAGAGAGAGAGAAATCACCTCCAATGTTCCGGCTATCTATTGGGCTATAATTCTGACTAGGGACTGGGCATGAAGGGCTATTATTATTATTATTGTTAGACTATCCTGTATCGAGTTATTTTTACCTATATATATCCTACCTATTTTTGAGGTTATTTCTGGGATAAGGCTGGGTAAAAATAACAAGTAAAGCCCCATCTGATTGACAACGTGTGTGTGTGTGTGTGTGTGTGTGTGTGCTTGGGTGAGTGTGTGTGTGTGCTTGAGAGTGAGTGTGTGTGGGCTTAGGTGAGTGTGTGTGGGCTTGAGAGTAAGTGTGTGTGTGTGTGTGTGTGCTTGAGACTGAGTGAGTGTTTGTGTGCCTGTGTCTGAGGAGTGAGTGTGTGTGTGTGCTTGGGTGAGTGTGTGTGTGTGCTTGAGAGTGTGTGTGTGCTTGGGTGAGTGTGTGGGCTTGAGAGTGAGTGTGTGTGTGTGCTTGAGAGTGAGTGTGTGTGGGCTTGAGAGTGAGTGTGTGTGGGCTTGAGAGTGAGTGTGTGTGGGCTTGAGAGTAAGTGTGTGTGTGTGTGTGTGTGTGTGTGTGTGTGTGTGTGTGTGTGTGTGTGTGAGTGTGTGTGTGTGTGTGTGCTTGAGAGTGAGTGTGTGTGTGTGTGTGCCTGTGTCTGAGAGTGAGTGTGTGTGCTTGAGACTGAGTGAGTGTGGGTGTGTCTGTGCTTGAAAGTGAGTGAGAGTGTGTGTGTGTGCTTGGGAAGATTTAGTTTAAGTATTCCATTCAACAAAACCATGTCCAAAACAGAGTCAAAACAATTCCACATTATGTCATCTGTGAGTAGAGAAGGGTCAGGACTAGGTTAGGTTAGGAATGTCATAAAATACTTTCGGTATGTACATTGGAAGGCTACTGATTCCTCCAAACTATGCCAGGAAACACATCCAGGTTAACAAAACAAAAAAATAATGGTGTCTTGTTGCTTGGATTATAGTATGGAGGAATTGGTTGCTCCAGATTTGCCAACACTATTACAACCCTTTAAGGTATAGTAGTAATGCTTTTTTTGGTACATTGGAGTGCCTTGATTCCTCCAGAGTATGCTAGGAAACAGGACCAGAAGAGCAACAAAAAAATAATGGTGTTCTGTTGCTTGGAATAGTTTGGAGGATTCAGTTGGTCCAGATTTATCAACACAAAACTTCCCCTTTAAGCTATATCAAGGTAGACAGGTAGGTAGGTTGTTAATATAATGTGTACAGTATCTTAAGGCAAGGTAGGGGTAGGGTAGGGTAGGGTAGGGTAGGGTAGGGCAGGGCAGGGCAGGGCAGGGTAGGGTAGGGTAGGGTAGGGTAAGGTAGGGTAAGGTAAGGCAGGGTAGGGCAAGACAAGGTAGGGAAGGACAAGACAAGGTAGGGTAGGGCAGGGCAAGGTAGGGTAGGGCAGGGTAAGGCAAGGTAAGGTAGGGTAGGGTAGGGTAGGGTAGGTCAGGGCAGGGCAAGGCAGCTTTATATGACACAGGCACCAAGAGGAGGAGGGATGAAGGGATGGGGTCGTGTTTATAATCCAGTGCTTGCTTGGCCCCCTTGTCAACACCACACCACCAACACCAACACCACACCACTAGCCAGTCAAGTCACACCACACAACACCAACACCACCAACACACCACACCAACACCACCAACACCAACACCACACCACTAGCCAGTCAAGTCACACCACACAACACCAACACCACCAACACACCACACCACACCACACCACCAAGCCACATCACACAACACCACACCACACCACTAGCCAGTCAAATCACACCACACAACACCAACACCAACACCACCAACACACCACACCAACACCACCACTCTAAGCCACATCACCCACATAACACCACACCAACACCACCACCACCACTCCAAGCCACACACACACACACCCAAAACACCAGACCTCTACCACCACTCCAAGTCACTACCCAACCAAGCCTATCCTTTAAACCAGATTACTCCCTCTACCTCAGCCTCTCTCACCCTTCACCTCACAGCTTCATCCTCAACCTCTCTCACCCTCCAACCTCACTCCCTCCATCTCAACCACACCCTTCATCTCACTCCTTCAACTAACCTCTCTCTCTCTCTCTCCTCTCTCTCTCCTCTCTCTCTCTCTCTCTCTCTCTCTCTAACGTTACCCATCTTCTATCCCTCCCCTCCCTCCCCTTCCTCTACCACCAAAACTCAACCAAACATACCTCCTTCCCTCGCCTCAGTTTTCCTCCCTTCCTTTCTCCCTCCCCTTCGACACATTTATACCTTCCCGCCTCCTACCTTACATCAACACACAAACACACCCACACACTCTCTCTCTCTCTATCACACACACACTCACTCTCTCTCACTCTCTCCTCTCTCTCTCTCTCTCTCTCAGTCGTAATAAAAACTTTCATTCCTGCTCACTTACTTCGGGATTTATAACTGAAATGTTAAAGATATGAGAGAGAGAGAGAGAGAGAGAGAGAGAGAGACGAGAGAGAGAGAGAGAGTGAGAGAGAGGAGAGAGAGAGAGGAGAATACTGAATGCGACTGTATTTCACCTTTCCATCTCATCTTTCTTACTATTAAATACAGGATGGTGCAAAAGCAGAAACGTAAATAAAATAAAAAATAACCACATCAAAGCGTGAATTATCTGGTGCAAAAGTTGGTACCATCCCTTGCTTACCTTGCCAACAGACTAATATTTACAGTGCATGTCATTGAGGTGTGAGGTAAGTGAAAGAATAACATAAACCACACCGAGATCTTACATAAACATTAGTAAAGACTGGATGGATGTTTAACTAAAAATATATTAATCTTACGGTATTATTTAAAGGTAAGTCGAAACAATGACATACCACACGAACACACCGAGATCTTACATAAACATTGGTAAAGACTGGATGTTTACCTAAAAATATATTAATCTTACGGTATTATTTAAAGGTAAGTGAAAGAATGACATAAACCACACCGAGATCTTACATAAACATTGGTAAAGACTGGATGGATGTTTACCTAAAAATCATATTAATCTTACGGTATTATTTAAAGGAAAGGGAAAGAATGACATAAACCACACCGAGATCTTACATAAACCATTAGTAAAGACTAGATGGATGTTTACCTAAAAATATATTAATCTTACGGTATTATTTAAAGGCAAGTGAAAGAATAACATAAACCAGACCATGTTCTTCCACATAAACATTAGTAAAATCTGTATATATATATAAATAGGCTATATATTCCCGCCAAAATGAAAGGGAAAACAGGAATTAAACTATGTAATAATAATATAAAAAACTTATTCCTGCCAAAATAAAGTGAGAAGAGGCCAAAAGTAAATAAAGAAAAGAAAAACATATTCCCGCCAAAATAAAAGGGGAAACAGGATTAAAGTATGTAATAATAATAATAATAATAATAATAATAATAATAATAGAAAAACAACTTATTCCCGCCAAAATTAAAGGTAATATATATAGGATTAAAGTATGTAATGATAATAAATAATAATAATAATAATACCGTAATAATAATAATAATAGAAAAACAATTTATTCCGCCAAAATGAAAGGGAATATAGGATTAAAGTATATAATGATAATAATAATAATACCGTAATAATAATAATAGAAAAAACAACTTATTCCCGCCAAAATAAAAGGGGAAACAGGATTAAAGTATGAAATAATAATAATAATAATGATAATAATAGAAAAACAATTTATTCCCCGCCAAAATGAAAGGGAATATAGGATTATAGTATGTAATGATAATAAATAATAATAATACCGTAATAATAATAATAGAAAAACAACTTATTCGCGCCGAAATGAAAGGGAATATAGGATTAAAGTATGTAATGATAATAATAATAATAATAATAATAATAAAAGAAAAACATATTCCCGCCAAAATGAAAGGGAATATAGGATTAAAGTATGTAATAATAATAATAGAAAAACAATTTATTCGCGCCAAAATCAAGTGAGATCTAGAGGCCTAAAGAGGGCGAGTGTTTCATGTGCGTCCCAACACGTAAGGTGACGTAATACTGCAGATGGCTCATCCAACTTGGCACACATTACCACCACTACTACTACTACACACACACACACACACACACAGTCTCTCTCTCTCTCATACACACACAGTCTCGCTCTTTCTCTCAAACACACAGACACAAGCTCTCTCTCTCTCTCTCTCTCAAACACCACACACACAACACCACTCTCTCTCTCTCTCTCAAACACACACACACACACACAAGCTCTCTCTCTCTCATACACACACAGTCTCGCTCTCTCTCAAACACACACACACACAGTCTCTCTATCTCTCTCTCAAACACACACACACACACAAGCTCTCTCTCTCTTTCTCAAACACACACACACACACAAGCTCTCTCTCTCTCTTAAACACACACACACACTCAGTCTCTCTCGCTGTCTTTTTTTTCCTCTCTCTCTTACACACACACACTGTCTTTCTCTTTCACACACACACAGTCAGTCGGTCTCAGTGTGTGTGTGTGTCTCTCTCTCTCTCTCTCTCTCTCTCTCTCTCTCTCTCTCTCTCTCTCTCTCCTACACACACACACACACACACATCACAGTCAGTCAGTCAGTCAGTCAGTCAGTCAGTCAGTCAGTCAGTCAGTCAGTCAGTCAGTCAGTCAGTCAGTCAGTCAGTCAGTCAGTCAGTCAGTCAGTCAGTCAGTCAGTCAGTCAGTCAGTCAGTCAGTCTCTCTCTCTCTCTCTCTCTCTCTCTCTCTTCTCTCTCTCTCTCTCTCTCTCTCTCTCTCTCTCTCTCTCTCTCTCTCTCTCTCTCTCTCTCTCTCTCTCTCTCTCTCACACACACACACACACAAACTGTTGCTTTAGACACAGTACAGTTAATCACTCGTAGATCTTGAGATAAGTGTGTCTGATATGAGTAAGAAAGATGTCATTTACACACACGCATGCTGTTACACCCTTGTTTGTGGATACCATTATGGACCTTATAACATGTATGGAACTTGGTGGTGGCTTCTGATTCCTCCTGACTATGCTACGAAACATCATGCTCCTTCAATGTAGGTGTGTGTGTGTGTGTGTTTGAGGAGAGAGAGAGAGAGAGAGAGAGAGAGAGGAGAGAGAGAGAGAGAGAGAGAGAGAGAGAGAGAGAGAGAGAGAGAGAGAGAGAGAGAGAGAGAGAGAGAGTGTGTGTGTGTGTGTGTGTGTGTGTGTCGTGGTAATGTTTGAAGGACTCACTATCTTCTAATTTTCTGACATCACAGAACTTAACATTACAACTACTACTACTACTAATAATAATAATAATACTTAATAATAATAATAATAATCGGTAGCTCTGTACAGTCACGGTCAAAAGTCCTGCAACACTCCCAAATGAAAACAAACAAACGGCTTCGAAAAATGATGCGAAACCACAACTGTTGGTCTGAAGTGTAATAATGAATTCATCGCATTCACTTCCATTCACCCTATGCAGGACTTCTGACCGTGACTGTACAAGGAGGAGAGTGGTTAGTTATAGTGGGGTTATCATTATCCATTTGTACGCTGTCTGTCTGTATGTGTGTGCGTGTGTGTATGTGTGTGTATGTCCGTTATAAATGGGTAATCTGTCATTAGTAGTGAGAGATGTACCGTACTGTGTTCTCTCTCTCTCTCTCTCTCTCTCTCTCTCTCTCTCTCTCTCTCTCTCTCTCGAACACACAGACACAGCTCACTCTATCTCTCTCTCCAAGGTCAATTTAATGCCGTTTAGGCAATTAACACTTTATGGTGTTTTGAGGAGAGAGAGAGAGAGAGAGAGAGAGAGAGAGGAGAGAGAGAGAGAGAGAGAGAGAGAGAGAGAGAGAGAGAGAGAATGTATATGTGTGTGTGTGTGTGTGTGTGTGTGTGTGTGCTAGATAGGCCTACCTATAATCCACACACAACCACACACAGACAAAAAATTACAAGGTCCAATACAATAATGCTTAACAGTAAAAAAAAAAACTAACAAAATAAATAAATAAATAAATAAATGAAAACTCACATTATCTATTTATCTATCTATCTCTACCCAAAACTACCCCCCCCCCCATCACAACCCACACTCTGACGTAACATTAGTGACTCACTCTTGTAGCTGTGTAAACAACTAACTACTCTCTGTGTGACTTAAAAATTGTCTCTCATTAATGTGTAATAATGTACTAACTCAAAATTATCTTGGCTCATCATGGGGTGCCTATTATTTATTAAGTACGGTATCTCCTTTAGCTATCAATTATATATTCTCGTTAATCTCAACTTCTCTTGTTCTAACCCAGTGGTCTTCAACCTTTTTTATGTCGTCCACCCCTAGTGGTGATTAGGTAGAAGCTGTCCACCCTCACCCCCTCCCCCCAAAAGAGTCTCCTAAAAATCTCACATTTTAACATTTAAAATCTAACTTTCATATCTCAATTCTACGACTATTATATACAGACACGTGCAGGTCAGGATCTCGTCCACCCACTTGTCCACCCCTAGACAGCCGTCCACCTCTCACTTAATCTCGTCCACCCAGGTTGAATAGCACTGTTCTAACTATTCCCTTCATTGCAGTTATTTCATATAGGTCTGTATGAGAGAGAGAGAGAGAGAGAGAGAGAGAGAGAGAGAGAGAGAGAGAGAGATAAGTGTGACCCAGAGAGAGAAGGGGTAATGAATAGAGCATTATAATTAGGCTAGTCCACACACACACACGACGCAAATAAATGGTGGTGGGGCCGTGAAGGAAGGGTTCTCGTGTGAAAGCTCCTCTGTGTGTATGTGTGTGTGTGTGTGTGTGTGTGTGTAGCCTAGAGAAAGAGAGAGGGCGTAGGGGAGACTGATATGTAATGTGTGTGTGTGTGAAGAGGTTATAGGAGAGAAAGTGAGAGGGAGGTGATGGAGACACTAGAGGAAATAAAAAACAGAAAATGAGAGAGAGAGAGTCTTGATATCTTCAGTCCAACACAGCAGACATGAATTTAATCTCATTCCATCATTTCTCTCTCGGATGAGTTATAAAGAAGACAACGAACGTACCCAGAACACACACACACAACAGAGAGAGAGAGAGAGAGAGAGGAGAGAGAGAGAGAGAGAGAGAGAGAGAGAGAGAGAGAGAGAGCAACACACACACAGAAAGAAAAACAACTGAGAGAAAGCAACACACACACACAGAGAGAAAGAGAGAGAGAGAGAGCAAATCGGTTAGTTTTCTGCCCCTCCCCCCCCACACACATCTTTTCCTCCCAGCGCCTCAGATTTAAATCCTTTGAGTGGAAAATGACATGTCAATTTCCTCCCCAAACAAACAAACAACAACAAACTGACAGAAGAATATTATTTTCATCTGATGCACCAAGAAGGAACCGTTTTCACCCAACCCTGTCTGTCCGTTGGTGTGTGTCGGAGTTACGGGGACCAGAAGGATACAAATAATTAAAAGGAGATGAACATTATTTTTGGTGAATCTGGAGAAACGGATTCCTCCAAATTATTCCAATCAATAGGCTACCATTATGTTGTTTCATCTGATACTGTTTTCCTGGCATACTGTGGAGGAATCAAAGTGCTCCTATGTAGTCTACGTACCAATAGTGTATTATCCCCCTTAAATGGGTAGGTATGGTAGCCTATTATAGCCCTTTGTAGTCTAATGGGAGGGCTACCCATACCCTTTACGGTAGGCCTATGTATAAGTAGCCTAGTGTGTACAGTTTAAATAGAAAGGTACTGGGTAAGTATGGTAGGCTATTATAGTCCCTTCTAGTCTATTGGGATGGCTACAGATAACTTTACTGGTATATAAGTACCCTAGTGTGTCAGTTTAAATAGGAAGGTACGGTACTAGGTAGGTACGGTAGCCTTTGTAGTCTAATGGGAGGGCTACAGATACCTCCAAACTAGGCTACTGAACAAAATGTAATGACTGAAGTAGGCTAGGTTAGGCTATGACCCCCTCCCCCTCAGAGCTAAATATAAAGTTCGGTTTGGTGGTAACAGTAGCACCAATCAGTCAGTCTCTCTCTCTCTCTCTCTCTCTCTCTCTCTCTCTCTCTCTCTCTCTCTCATATAATTCTTTCTTTTTCTGTTCTCTCTCTCTCTCTCTCTCTCTCTCTCTCTCTCTCTCTCTCTCTAATCCTTTCTTTTTCTGTTCTCTCTCTAATGTAATCCTTTCTCTCTCTCTCTCTCTCTCTCTCTCTCTCTCTCTCTCTCTCTCTCTCTCTCTCTCTCTCTCCTATCGTTTCCTTCCTCTTCCCCCTTCGTCTTTTTCAATCCACGTTACTTTTCCCACGCAATCTTTTCCCTCCTCTCTCTCTCTCTCTCTGGCTGTTCCCTCGACTCACCACCACCACCAGAACAATACAGCTCTTACACGTTACACATATACATATTTATTTTTCATTTGTATATACACGCTATTTTTTGTTATTCATCTCCTCTTAATCCTTTCCCGTGTCCTACATAGCCTACACCGTCGTCTTTTTCCTTTCATTCGCAGTTATTCACATTTTTCGTGTATCTATAATTTTATATATACGGTATATTTTTTGGTTAATTTATTATCTATTTTCTCTCATTCGTTGTTCATCATATTATTTATAGTTTACTAATTAATTCATTCACTCTACATATGTATTTTCATTTTCTTCCTTGTTTCACGCTAATCCTTTCTTTTCCTCCTCCCCTCTTCTTCTTTCATCCTTCCCCTCTTCATTTCATTATTCATTCCATCCCTTTTCATCCACCATTTCATTCTATCCCTTTCTTTCAATCATATAGCCTAAACAAAACACATTTCCTCTCAATTCATATAGCCTAATTCTATCTTTTTATGTCCCTTTTATCTTTTCCTTCATCTTTCTTCCTTTCTCCTCCTCTCAACCATCTCAATCCTGTATCCCCTTTTCTCTCCTCTCTTTTACCTTCGTCCACTTTCACTTTCATCTCCCATTCTCTCCCATCCATCTTTTTCCTTTCTTCATTTTAATTCCCCTCTTTCTTCCTTTTCACCTTTCTCTCTTCTACATCTTTTTCCTTCCTCCCCTTTTCTCCCCCCATCAATCTATTTACTTCAATTCCTCTTTCTCTCCTCTCCGTTTCTCTCATTCATTTCTTCCATTCCCTTTCTCTCCTCCACCATTTTATTTCTCCATCTCCTTACTTCTCCACCATTTTTCTCTATCCCCTTTCTCTCCTCCACCATTTATTTCTCCATCTCCTTACTTCTCCACCATTTTTCTCTATCCCCTTTCTCTCCTCCACCATTTTTCTCTCCATTCCCTTTCTCCTCCGCCATTTTTCTCTCCATCCCCTTTCTCCTCCACCATTTTATTTCTCCATTCCCTTTCTTCATCATTTTATCTCCATTTCCTTTCTCCTCCACCATTTTTCTCTCAATTCCCTTTCTCCTCCACCATTTTTCTCTCCATCCCCTTTCTCCTCCTCCATTTTTCTCTCTCTATCTCCTTTCTCCACCATTTTTCTCTCAATCTCCTTACTCCTCCACCATTTTTCTCTCTATCCCCTTTCTCTCCACCACAATTATTCTCTCCATCTCCTTTCTCTCTCTCCCTTCTATATCATC